>JAGXCT010034253.1:0-29916 GCA_022495035.1 Philopotamus ludificatus
GGCGCCGCACTCAGATGCAGAATTGTGTTCAGACCCGCCGCATTGAAAGGGTTAAGGATACATTTTATTACGAATTTTAATTTCAAGATAAATTGAAAGCTTCTTCAAATCCCCACGTCTGTTTTCACGAAAAATATCGATTTGCAATATGTCCCTATGCTACCCGTATAATGAAAGTTTTTTTCTCTTTCAAAGAAAAAATATTATTAAGAGTAGAAAGTTCTAAGATTGTGGAATGATGAGAAGCCGCGATCGCCATCAATGAAAATGGAACCTTAAACATCTAAAGCTCTTTTTAATCTTCTCGTCACGGTGTAAAGAATAAAACAAAGCAAATAAGGCCCTTCAAATACCGCTAAGGGCGCTCCCCTGACCTCTAATCTATTTGACAACTCAGGCACATTTTTATTACGAAATATTGAGGTAGGTTGTGGTTATAAAGCTTATTTTTTTTAAATAAAGTTTAGGTTGTGTTAGGTTAGGTTTATTTAAACTAGGTCATGTAAGTTGGGTTACGTTTAGTTAAGTTAGGTTCAGTTAGTTTTAGTTTATTGGATGACTTTAAGTTAGGTTAAATTTTGAATTTTATTATTGTTTAGTGACCAATATTAAATTACAATACAAATATTTTTATTTTATTTATTAAAAATAACTACCTCTATATAAATACTGCTGTGTTGTAAGTATTTCACACTCACATTCCCTCCTAGCCAGTGTCATAAAAAAAATCCTAGAATTCATACATTTTCCAAGAAGGTCATCCTATGTGAATGATGTTTTTTTTAAAAAAAACATTCACCTTTTTTTACACGGTAAATAAGTTCCACCCAAAACCGTGTATAAGTAAAGTGATTAATTCATAAAAAAATTATAGATTGGTTATTTAAATTTAAAAAAACCGTGTTATTTAAAAAAAAAAAACATCATTGTAAAACATCGTGTAAAAATGTAACAATAAAACCCAATAAATAAATAATATGGTAATATTATATGAATTAAAAAAATAGGACATAGGACACGTCTAATGCATAAAAATCTTTTTGTTTCCTATTTATGGCAGATCAATTCAAAAAGGGAACCCCAAGCGTTAAAAATTTGGGGCCCCAGACTCAAGTTAAAAAAAAAAATGACAATAAATAATTTTATTAAAAAAACAAGCATTTCTTGGTGAATTTCCGTCTTGCTTTATTTCGTGCAAATTCGTCAATTATTTTGGCAGTGTCAATTCGATTAATTATTTCTTGCTCTATACATATACCGAATGACCATATTATTTTAGCTTTTTCCTCCCATATTACTATTTCTCCTGACCCAATAGATAAGGAAATTGTTCAAAAAAATAATAATATTTCAACTTTCGCAAATATATACGGGGAATTTCTTTGGGGGTTCGATAAACGTCTGGTGTGTTTATTATGGTGATTAAAAAATCATCTTCAGTATTACAAACGTCAATGTATTTTTTGTAAATATCCTTCAAATATCGTTATTTTTTATTCTATTGATAAATTCCAATAAAAAAAGCGTTTAAAAAGGCTGTACAACAACATACCTCTGAGTTCTTGGAGATAATTGTACCTTGATGTAATGAGCTATACGATTTTGTCCATCCCCTACTTTAAATGATAGCCCTGATAATTCAGTTGCCAAATTTTCAACTTTTTTAAATTCTTCTCTGAAATTATTGATAAAATTTTTCAATGATTTCAGTAGAATTGATTCTTTCAATATTTCGCACTCTACTGTTATCTTTAATAAATATCTTCGGGTCGTGAATTACCTACTCGACCGAAAAACCCTACTGATCAATGCAGGTAAGTGCAGTATTTTTTTAACAGAACAAAACATATTTTTTTAATACATATATAATAAAAAACGTAATTTTTCTGGAAACCTAATGAAAAGAGAATTTCTAACGTTGGGGCCTCAACTCGGGGCCCCATGGTATTCCAGGGTCTCTCTCGGACACGATGTTTATATATTTCTCGATATCCAGCCATACAAATCTGTAGGTCTCGTTTAAATTTTAGAGCTCGTTCTAGACTGGGATCATAAGTGAGAAAATGCTGTTCTTAACAAATTGCAAGCCCTTGATAAATTTCAACATTTTGTTCACATTTTTTTCCATTGGTCATTGGTAGAGACACGTATTTTAGCATCTAATTTTAGCATCTATTTTGCGTTTATTTCTTAATTATTAATTTGATGTTAAAAAGTCTAATTTATACATAATTTTTTAAACGATATACAATATATTGATATAAAAACATTTGAAATTAAATAGAAATATAAGAATACACCGATTAAAAATTATATAATGATTAAAATTTATTAAAGTTTATCATCGAGCATGTTTCTATTGATGATTGTTTTAATCTAGTACCAGTCGATCGTTAGCAATTAAATTTGTACGTACTAAAAAAAACTGTTCTGCGTCACCATTTGCAAGACACCAAATTGATTAAAGGGCAGCATTGCCGAATTCTTCGTGTTTCATCTTTATTGCAAGTAAAAGTTGAAGAGGCATCGACTTTACCCCCCACTTCTTTAATATTACATGATAAATTATTAAAAAATGTGAATACCTCTAAACACTGAGTGGTTGTTACCGTTGTAAACAAAGGTAAATTTTGTATTACCGATATCGTTTCATCAATTTGAAATTACATCTACTTCCAGCTACATGTGGGTTGAACAGATGATTTAAAGTTTCATAAAACACATTCGTTTCATTTATATTTAAATGTGACTCGAGTTTTAATAAACTTTTACGGGAAACCGACTGAATATCTATTAATTCTAGTTTGGTGTGTTCGTCTGTTTCAAGAAGTAGCTTCTGGCTTCCATAGCAAAATGCCACCATGTTATAACCGAGAGAATTTTTATTCCCATAATTTCATCCCACAATAAATGGTAAGGCATGAAGACCTTCTAATTTATCAATTAAATTAATAAATTTATCGCATATCTAGCTAACAAATTTACATTGAATTTTTTTAATGCATTTGTACCAGACTCATGCAACTATATACCTTCCTTTACACACTTTATATCACAAACAAGTACCAACCTAAGTATGTGGCATTATAGACAATAGACAAGAGTTGACCATAGAGTCTAAGAGGATATCTTTACCGCCTTTAAGAAAATCGATAGAAAATTTCGCATCTATTCGCAATTTTCAAAATTTCGTAATTATATCGCATTTATCGCTTCTATTACTTCTATGTCGCATTTATCGCAAAATGCGATAATCACGTATCTCTAGTCATTGGCTATTGTGACATAAAATTGATGTCCTTTGCACCAATGAACACCGAGACGTAACAACGCACCAAATTGAAAATTGACATATAAATATTTTGTTTTTGTGTGAATCGTTAGAACAAATAATTAATATAAACATAATGCAATGTGCTGTAAATTTTTATAAAATATGCTATACGGCTATTTTGGAATTGTACTGGATGCTGTGGAGTTTGAATTGTGATAGTAATCATGACCGATTAAATCGCTAGATTTTATCGGTCTCTCTCTAAAACCCGTTTAAATCGAGTCCCACAAATTATGAGCATTACACGGTGTGACACTGGATTAGACGACAATTATTTGTTGCATGGGTGGTTGGCGTGGAGCACGGGGTGCATCGCCTGCCAGCTCACCTTACCCCGGGCTCCAGGCAACAAATTATGCAATTTGCATTCGTGCAGGTAGTGAGTGGTCTCCCAACCCCATCCCATCCCCCATCGGCCCGACCGGGGCTCAGCACTATCCGATACCGGCAGATTACCCTAGGCGCACTTTAATAAAACAATGTAATGCCGGGGCGAGCTTTCGTCGCGGGGTGGGCGGGGTAGCGCCTCCGCCCCTGCCCGATATTGAATTTGAGCAATGGGGGCCCAAGGCGCTAGGTGGGCGCTTGATGGATTTTATTAGTGTGTAATTTCATTTAGTAATTGGGGTATGGTTCACGATAAAATGCGAAATTCGACATCTGTAGAATGGCTCTGGAATGAACATAAATCGTTTCAGAATCTAATATTCTTCCTCTGACAAACTATCCTTCACAACTTCTTGCTGTGAAACGCAATGAATGAAACACAGCTCCAGAGAATCTTCATTGGTCAGCTCTAGACCATTCTCCTCAAGGATGTATGGATGGATGGATGGATGCGGGCTGGTAGCGGAGTGCGGGGGGGGTTACCCGCTAAGCGCAGTGTCACACTGGCTCACTAGCTTATTTTATTATTGTTAATATTATTTAGTATTTTTACCTCAACTATTTTTTTATATTTTAAATAAAATATAAGCGAAATATACTCTTAGAAACCTCTTCCCTCGCCTTTTCGATCATCTTGAGGCAAGCAACGACGTGGAATTGTCTTTCCAAAATTAAAAAGTGATGAATTGGCCCCTTCAGCCACTTAAAAATAACGCTCTAGTACTTTATTCTAGAGCTTAAAGTTAGAAATAACCTCACTGGTCAATAAGCTAGAGTAACGAAATGATATTAGGAGCAAAAACGAAACCATATTGATTTTAAATTCTTCAAGAAGATCATAAAATAGGTCCGGAAGATGAGCAGGACCTTTCTTTATAAGAAGCAAGACATGTAATCTTCAGATGATATTTTTGAAATAGACGTTGGTGAGCATGGAGGTCGCCTTTGTCCTATTCATTAATGTCCTGAGCAACTATTTTCTTAAATTCTTCAGCCAGGACGTACTGGTATTTGGTATTTATTGTTCTCATCTTCCTCGAATCTTACCTTGAAGAATGAGTTGCAGTATATGATATGTTTCAGTATCTCGCATTACAGTCAACCCTCCTATACCGTTTCCTGTAAACAGCTGTTTTCTACAAAATTCTAATATTTTTAAGGTCAATTTAGATATTTCGTAAATCTAGAATACATTGCCGAGAGAAATAAAGGTCAATGATTTTTGGTTGACAAGGAATTTTGTAAAAAGGAGCGACTTAGAGTAAACGCTATAGGAGAGCTGACTGTATATGACCAGAGTAAATCAATTTTCTAATTTTTAAGTATTTCATATTTTTACGATCTTACGACGGATTAAATAACTAACATAACCAACTCAAAGAATATATTAAATTAAACAAAAAATCAAATAAAACGAATATTTAGCTTTTTCTAAAATAAAATGTATACAAAATAAATACAGATCGACTATGAGAGACGAGAGACTAAGTTATTCGTTCATTTATTCAAAGCATAATATATTTTTAATTAAAATTATATATTATTCTTGTTTCTTTTGTTATTTCTTCTTGTTACTAAGAATATTTTTTTAATAATTCGTCCTCATCCTTAGACAACCGACATCTTAACTTACTACTTATACTACTAGGGGCCTCTGAAATGTAATTATCATCAGACCTCACAAAATCAACATCCACCATTGAGTTAAACCCCGATATATCGTTCTCGTATTCATCGTTTTCCCCCATTGATTATTCTTTTTTAGTCAGTCCCAGCTAAACATAAAAAAAAGCTAGAATATTCATCGTTTTATTGAAGGGGCTATTTGATTATGGTCCCAATATATTTATTTTAATTTATGGGCTCTGTGAGTGGTGGGATTTTCTTGACGCAACGTCAACCATTAACATTAAAATAACACGAAAATGCAAATCGAGCATTATTTAATTGCAGGTAGAGAAGGGGCGATTCAGAATGGAATTTACGAGTTCCCCGGAAACATTTTTATTGAAACATTTAAGCAGACAATTATATGACAAACATCGCGTGATTTTAAAGTTATTGCCTTTTCCCGTAATATTGTTTCATAATGGGCCGAGAACATACTCTTATCGTGTCTGCACAAACGCAATAAATTAGGCCTTTCAGGGGGAAGGCGGGCGATGGTGGGGGTGACAGGGCGATTACGGTTCCCGAAGATTGAAAAGCCTTTAATAACCTATTTATAAAAACATATAAATTGATGCAATCGAGTATTTTTCGATAGTTATTAATATATATATTAGGATGTCCGTGTTAAAAGGGTATTAAAACGATTGATTTTAAAATATTTTGTTAGGAAAATCGTATTTTCCCACGATGGTTTCGGGACGTTGTTCTGTCGTATAAAAGGGGATTGGGATGGGACGCGGCGGCCGGAAAAACAGGGGAAAATCCTGTTGCGGAAACAAATCCAATGAAAGTTAATCCTTTCGGCAAACAATCCATTTGAGTTTTTTATTGGCCAATCCATCGGCGGGTCGCAGGCAACTTTAACGACACTATAATGTCGCCACTTGACCGAGCCTATTGACAAAACGAGGCCCTCACCAGGCCCTCACTACACTCGGGGGACTCATTTCCCCGGCAGTCACCTCCCGGACAATTTTACCGATCGCTCCCACCCCCCTCCTCCCCGCCCCGTTTCCACACTTCCAATTCCGTGTAGGCCTCTTCTACACTATTTCGAGAACAATAAAAAAATCATAATAAAGCAATTTGACCCGGGCACGCTACAGAAAAAAGTTAACGCTCCTAGATTTAGGGGGCTTAGAGTTAAATTGACAATTATTATCAATACAATACACGTATACTATGATTATTACTCCATTTATTTAAATAATTATATTTCAGTTTAAATACGAACCTAATTAGCTTTTTCTAATTATTTGATTCAGCGATTCAGAAAGCTTCAAAGGAGATATATCTTGTTGTAACTGATTTGGTTTGCAAATTGTGGATAGTCGTGATTTGATTTGTATACTCTTGAGTACCAATTTGAGGACAATTATACTGTTGGACGTCATACATATCTCAAAATTATCCATCTATCGCAGAGATCAATTACAGCATTAGAGTGCCTGCTAAACAACATTAAAGTAAAAAAAGTTCAAATCTATATTCTAAATTAAAGCTATTTGAACAATAAACACTTCGGCTGTATTGACAATTGATACGCACCAGATATATCTTTGAAATGTTGTCTTAAAAATGGTTGCTGAAAAATACAGTTTTTTCTGATATGCTCTATCACTACCGAATTAGGCTAAATTTTTTTTTCGGAAGTAATAAAAATTTATTGTTAGTGTAAAAGTTATTGTATTATATTTTTAAATCATTTTTCATTAACCATTCTTCATATAAAAGAAATAAATTTAAAATGGAAAATTGCCATTATTTCACTTTTAATTGTAATTAAAATGTTTACAGCAAAAGAAATTTTAATAAATCGTCGGATATTCTATGCCTAGTAAACTTATAGGTTAAATTTTTATCCTTTTATATTCTTATCTCTTTTCACGGTAGTTTCATTAATCTTGCCGTGTTGAATTAAGTATATTGAATATCCCAAATCGTTGTTATTTATTGTCTGCAATTGCAAAAAAAATATTAAAAAATAACAATATTTGCTCTGTTGCCACGCGCGCAATGTTTTTTCTCGCTCGCATCCGTATGATGTGCCGAGTGCGAGTGAAATTTGCGAGTGACGCGTGCTGCCAGAGTTCAGTCTGCGACGAGATATCATCGAGAGCGTTGTCATTTACATGACATATTGGTTAGTTAAAAAAATCATAATATCAACCAAATTATAAAGCATATCATGAATAACTATTTTTATTCTTAGAATGACACATTTTATAACAAAAAATGTCAAGATATCGATAAAGAATTCATCCATATTATGACTTAAAATGCTTGGGGTATCTGATATACCCCCTTCGGACGATGTTGACGAGTTTGTTTTTGAACCGCCACGACGGTTGGGTTATTAAAAAAAATCTAAAGGGTCTTCCACGGATATAAATGTTTTTCATAATGAATTCATAGATTTCTCTAGAATGTGACTATCCAAGTAATTTAACCCTTTCCACTCTGTCCACTTTAAGTCGAATCTATGATTTACACTCATTATATTTTTTTTACAAATTTATTAGAAGGGATATTCATTGGGAAAATGAATAAAAAGAATCTATAGGGCTTGATCTGATATCCAATTATAAAAACATGGATCAAGATGTTTTCTTAAAAATCTTTTGGGGTAATACGTCTGGTCCACGAAGTGGAAAATGTTAAGAAATTATATCGATATTTTATATTTATACGATATAATTTGAACTATCTATTTTTATATCTTTTTGCGAATAATACGTAAACATTTCATTCGCGACGCAGATTACGTTTTCATAATATGTTAGGCGCGATTGGATGAAATTGTTCCTACTCGGTCGACGAGAATTTTCATTAAGAAAATAAGTTCCCTCTTTTATGCAGAAAGAAGATCTACTGTCTTTAAAAAAAAGATGAAAATGTAATCTTGCCGCGGAGGCAAAATATAATGCAATTTTATATAATATATATAAGGAAAAGGAAGAAATATTCCCTTTTTACCTAGGTGATGCCTCTTTTACCCCGCGAGCGTTTCCCTCTATCTTTTTAATTGGTTTTCATATCTCTTTCATTATTTGGCTTCCTCCGCTTTTGTATGCTTAAAAATTATATCCAACGTTTATCTACTGAAATTAAATATTAACTTATTTCTGCATTACTATGATAGATAGTGATAAATTCTCGTCCTTTTTGTCGCACAGACTATGTTAATAATTATGGGATTATGCGATAAAGGGGCCACGGTTATAATTCAAGGCTGCGTCGACTATCTGGCATGAGGCGAAAGAAGCCATGACTTGACTTACTAACAGGGGAAACAAAGAAGAGAGGGATCGACAACATTTCCACTATCAAATAACTAGCTTTTAACCACAAATTAATTATTATTAAATAGTAAAAGCGTTCATGTGTGTATAGTATTGCGGTTGATTGTAAGTGTCGCGTTTTGACGTATATTTTGGTTTTTGTTGACTACCCCTGTTTCGTGTAGCCAGTGTGAGGGTGATTTTTCCGAAATATGTTTACTGATGGCGGCCGGACGCTCGCGTGCCGAGCCAGTGGTGCCAGCCGCCGGTGTCGCTGATGTTTACACGTGATTATTATCTACATCTGGCACTGGCATTTACAACTAATAACCGTAATGACTACCCCCGGTAGGACAGGAGGCTACGGCCGCGGCCCATGAATGCCATGTGAGGGTAGACGACGCTGCTTTACGGCCGAGGGCGCCGGCTGACGAACAAGACGTCGGACGATGGAGTCCCAATTTACTGGGGCAATTAACGCCAGCTTTATGGCGCAAGAAACAATAACCGGGGAGAGACGGCCATCGAATGTGCTTTGCAGAATTTCAGCCAGTCGTGCTATGCTAAAATTTCATTGAATGCATCATCCCTTACATTATTTACAGTTATATATCGCAATATCATCTGTGACAATTATTTAAAAACAATAAAAACAACGGTATTTATCTATAATCTAGCGTCAAAAGAAAAACAACTATTGAGTCATAAATAACTTCATATGGGTACCACATAATCTCAGTGACCGAAATAAGGCAGATCGAATGTCTATTGCTACAAGTCTCCTTTCATAGCATAAAATCGAGCCTTTTTTGGACAGGACAATAACAGGCGATGAAAAATGGATCACCTATGAAAATATTGTCCGCAAAAGGCAATGGTTGGATAAGGATCAACCACCCCTACCGAACCCTAAAGCCTATATTCATGGCAAGAAAACTATTATGTGTATGGTGGGATCGTCGAGGAATAATCCACTACGAGCTGACAAGCGCAACAAAACGATTACTGCTAATACATACGTTCAGTAGCTGCAAAGAGTTCATGAAAAACTACTGGAAAAGCGTCCTGCATCGTCAATCAGAAAGGCGTTATCCTATTACAACAGAGGCTCCCAATCTTTTTCGGTTTACGGCTCCCTTAAATACATCAGATTTTTCCGCGGCTCCCTTAACCCTTTAATCGCCAAGCCAATTATATGGATTTTTACGGTACGCCGTATAAACTTCAAATAAAATGAAACGGCTAAACATATCGACATTCTAACAATCACATTGCCTTCAAAAGATGTCTCTGCATTAATTTATTCATAAATAAATTCGTAGTAGCGTTTGCCGTGGCGCTGTTGGTCAGCCTGCTTCGCGTGCCTGCACGCCGTGGCGTCTAAATGGTTAATACATCAGATTTTTGACCTTCTTGAGAAAAGCGAGCGCAAAAAGATGGCGCAAAAATTTCGAGAATTTGGGAATTCCAACAAATTTGCCAAATTGTTTAATTGAATATTTCGCGGCGCCCTTATGACGACGTCGCGGCTCCCTGGGGATTTATATTTGATTAGATGATAATTCTATATTGATGTCCCAAAAAAATTAACACCCAGTTTGAATGATTATAACTTATATTTATTATACAGTCAGCCCTCTTATAACGTTTGCTCTCAATCACTAGTTTCTACAAAATGCCTTGTCAACCAAAGAGCATTAACCTTTATTTCGCTACTATCTACGAAATATATCATTTGACCTCGAAAAGGGCAATTTGGAGGAAACATTATAGGAGGGCTGACTGTATTTCAAAAGAATTTATAAAAATGTATAACTTTACCTTCTGTTCAAAATTATTACCTTTCTCGTCAATACTTTGCTGATAGCGGTGGGCTATTGATTAACTAACTTTAATACACATTTAACTTGGGATGTGGCGCATTCTTATTCAAGCTGTTTTCTGGCGTAGACTTTATCTTTAATGTATCTGTACAAAAAAAGTCCAGTGGCGTTAAGTCTGGGGAACAAGCAGGGTATTCTATGGGACCTCTTCGTCAAAGCCATCCGTTTGAATAATTTTCACCAAGTTATGCTCTTACTAAAATTAAAATTCGCCATCTTGTTTTATAAAAAATATTTATGTAGGTAGTTGACACGTCGGATATAATTAGTTTAATGCCATCTATCCTGTATTAAATAAATAATTATAAAACAAATAATATAAATTTAATTCCAACTGAAATAATTTTAAAATATACCAGTTACGTAGTTTGACACTGGGGGAAATTTTAGTGTGAGTGACTCATTCCTCTTGCATTTTTAGAATCTTTATATGGGTGAATGGCATCCATGAAGGGAAAGATTCCTGAAACCATGTTTCAACTAAATTAAAATTTAAACTCTAAGGAAATATTTGGATTGCTTAGGAATACATATTTAAATTATGCATCTTTTTTATAAAACTTTTCATAATGAATAATGTTTTATTGATTTAAGAAGAGATTTCAATATCAAAAACTATGTTTATGAGTCACAGTTTTTTCGTAGCATTATACGGGAGTTTCAGACCCTTCAACTTTCCTCGGATTTTATTCCCGACCGTGTAAACGATTATTTATTTGTAAATTTGCATTTATTTATAAATTAATTAATTAAATTTAGACCGTAATATTCTGTGAAAAAAATAAAATATTTGGAAATAGATATTTCCTGTTCATTGTTTTAAAAATCCATTATTAAAGTTATCTTTGTCATGACAAATCCTTGCGTATTGTTTCATTTAATTTATTTTTATATTTAATATTCTTAGAAAAATCAAAGGATTTATCTTAATTATCCGAATAATAAATTTGTATGCAAAAATAATGAGTAGATATTTTTTTGTTAATTTTAAAATTACGATAATTATAAGCGGGGGCCAAGTGTCTGGCGATTGTAAAACTGGGTGACGGGAGCCCCTCCAGGTTTTCGTCAGGTGGAAGCCCTTCCCTTGTAATTGTGCCTGGGCGGGGCAGATGCCGTGCCGAAAACTTTGTCCTCTCGCAGAGACCCAGAAATTTATAGAAATTCGAACACAGTACTTTTCTTGCTTCACTGAAAAGGCACCGGCGCCTAGAGAAGAAAGTTATAATCGCTCTCGGATCAAGGGCGTACCTACCGATTATGCATTATTACACAAATTAATATATCAAATTAAATTGACGCAATCGATGCAATTATTCTGCATCATAAAACGGATTGTATTGATTAATTATTTTTGAATTAATCCGTCTTTGTGGGACGCCCTTGGCGCTCAGGCCGCAGGGACAAAACGGCCCAGAGTCAATAAGTCATTACCATAATTAAATAGTGAATTTAATAATTACAGCGCCGTAATGTCTCCAGTGGCCCCGTCTCAGTCGCCTGTTTGACTGAGCACCTTGGGCCTTTCTTCAATTACACGAAAAATTATTCCAATTAAAAGCTCGTCCGGTGCCGCGAGAAGTTGCGCCCGCGAAAAAGAACCAATCGCGTGCGAGCAATCGTGCGGACGAACGCGTCTGACGCCGCTCTTCGTATATTAATCGACATCCGCATCAATTATTCATGCAAATGATCTGTTGCGGAGTGATGGAATTGTTTTTATGGCGGGAAAAGGGCTGTATTTTAATATAATTTTAATAATAATTAGAGTTTCCAAACTCAATTTGCATGACTGGGTGTTTATATCATTTTGTAAATTAGGTGATCGGAATAGATTTAATTCTTATTTTATTTAAATTGGTTGCTTTGCATAATAATGCAGTACTTTAATGCTTACCTTTAATAATAATGCAGTACCGGTTATATAATATCAGGTGGTAACAGATTATTCAAAAAAACATTTTTGGGAATATATATGAGTCCTTCGTCAGTTTAATTGGGACGTATTGGACACAAGATATATGAACTAAATAAACTACTTGCAAAATTTCGAGTAAAATTAAATTAATAATATTATTTCAATCCTTCAATCAACAACTTGAAAAAACAGGGGGATATCCAAAAATACAAAAAAACGGTTAATGCAGTGTCTGGTATTCTCAATTTTTAATTACGGCGTAGAAACCTGGACCATAAAGAAAAATATGAAAAAGAAATTTGACGCCTTTGAAATGTGGTGCTGGCGATGTCAGCTGAGGATAATACCATAGACCGCTAAACGCACAAACGTGTCTGTCCTAAAAGAAATGGGGGAACTACAAAGAAGACCAACTTTTGAACATATGTCCCGAAAGGATTCTTCGTTACTTTGGGCATCTCGCCAGAAGAAACGATAGCCTGAAGAAGCTCGTCGCGCTTGGAAATGTACAATGACGCAAGGGAAGGAGTAGCGCTCACCCGCTAGAGTGACCAAATGAAGACCGCCACAGGCTTCTCCGTAGTAGCTGTGACGCGGGATGCAGAATGCAAAAAATCCTAGAGAGACAAAATCAATCAATATCGGACGAAAATAATATCTTATTTTAGAGAATACATAGGAATCCATTATTATTTTTCTTAAAAACTTAAGAAAATTAAGGCTAGAGCCCTACCTGCTCATCAGCGCTTCTGGCGTCGTGTATTGAATGTATGCGGGCTGGTAGGGGAGAACACGGGGGGGGGGGGTCTCACCACTAAGCGTCATGTCGCGCTGCCACTCGGTGCAGTCATACTGACTAACAGCTAAAACGGGGGTACCCAAGCAATGTCGTTTTTTTGATGCGCCATCCTTAAAATAGTCTCCTTCAATCTGTTAGGTAGTAAGAACGTGTTATAAGTTTCTCTTGTGTATTTGGCCTTTAGACAAATAAAAGGGTTACTTTATCCCTCTGACGACAATGGGAGAGACGTGTCCGTCGGAACAACATCTGCGGAGCTGTATACTTTTTCAATATCATTTGAAAAAGAAAGCGACAGAGGCTACGAAGGATATTTGCGAGATTTACGGTGACATATTGGATGTCAGGAAATGCCAACGATGGTTCAAAAAAATTAAATCTGTAATTTATGTTTGGAAAACGAGCCTCGAAGTGGACGACCCGTCCAGGCAAATGAACCAGCCTTGAATTCTGCAATCGAAGACGACCCGATGCTGACCATTGAAAAATTATCGGAAGACGTCGGTACATCCTGGTCCAGTACTCAGAGGATCCTAAAGAAGTTGGGAAAGATTCAAAAAGAAGGTGTTTGGGTCCCACGCATTCACGCGCGACCTCATGTTGCGAAATTGACGTGTGAAAAAATTTAGGATCTTGGATGGGTTACCCTGTTGCAACCTCCATACTCGCCAGATCTCGCACCGTCTGATTTTTAATTATTTCGTTCTATGGAACATTTTCTAAGAGATCAAAATTTCATTTTTTTAGAAGAGGTGAATACAGCCCTTTCAGACTATTTTCAGTCAAAACCCGCAGAGTTTTACAAGAAGGGCATGGATGATTTGAAAGAAAGGTGGCAGAATGTTATAGATAATATGGGGTATTATTTTTTTATAAGAAAAGTTAAATAAAGTATAAGGAAAAATGTTTTGAATATCATTGAAAAAAAACGATATTACTTATCTACCAACTACCTATTTTATATATTTTGAATAATATTTGAGCGAAATATACTTTTTTAATTTTTAATATTCCGCAGCACTCCCAAATATTTTATCTTCGAGCCGCCACTGAATATAAAACAATTAATCTAACCAAAGTATATTATCAA
Source organism: Philopotamus ludificatus (assembly GCA_022495035.1). Taxonomy (NCBI): domain Eukaryota; kingdom Metazoa; phylum Arthropoda; class Insecta; order Trichoptera; family Philopotamidae; genus Philopotamus; species Philopotamus ludificatus. Next base: position 14,364 of record JAGXCT010034253.1, read on the forward strand.
AATAACCAGCTGTCCCAATTAACAAGAGCCCTTATTAAACGGAATCGACCATACATATTGTCTTATAATTTTTTAATCGTTAATACTAATAGATAAAAATAAAAAAAATATTAGTATAGCTTCATAGTTAATTCGAACCCTTTATTATTATTATTTTTTTAACTTAGTGGCTTTTATATAAAGTATTATCTTGCAAGGAAAATTTATGATCGTACTATTTCACATAAAGTTAATAAAATTATTAATATAATTATCAGGAAAAATGAAAATCTTAATTTAATAACTACGTTTAGATTTGGATAAATCTTATTAATCAAAATATTAAAATTTATTATATATAAGAATTATAAAACATATAATTTTCTTAAAATAAACTAGCCGAATTAATTTACCACTCATTATAAAAACCTAATTTAAATTCGAGATATAAAGTGGAACAAAATTTAGTAATTGGTTTCAGCATATGAATATAATAGGATTTGCCGAGACGAGACGATATAAATAAAATTTAAATCTCATACATTTCACAACTTTGATACTATTATGCCACAAACAATTGTAATTACTTTGACTACAATTGTATTACACTGGATTTGTTTATGGTTCTAATTTTCTTTTCATAATAAATACCCCGAGGCATAAGAAAAGCGTTTCTGTCACATGGAAAATCGTATAAAGTAATATCTGAAACTAAATTCCGCGTTACTATATTTTTACAGCAGAATTTGCATTTAATTTCCGTGGACTATTTGCAAATCCGTCCGTGCCCTTCGGCGCGATATTCAAACTTATATATTTGCCCAAAACCACATCAACCATCCACCATCCATGCGATTTGCAACCATTCTTCCCTCCCGCTCCCGTCCCTATGGAGTTTCTGCTCCTTTTTTTTATCGATACAACCATAAAACAAAGGTCTAGGTCCTCCATCAAGGAGCAGAGCTCGCGGCGAGCGCATTATATTAAATTTTATTATGATCCAGGACTAAGTAATGCGAATATCGTGTAAGAAACTGTTGCGGGTCGTCGGGAAGAGGGGGACAGGGCCCCGAAGGGGATGGGAGGGCTGGACCCCCGGTGCCACCCAGCCATGAAATTAGGAACAGTTAATGCTGTTGTGTGCATTATAACATCCAAAAGGTTGTGTAAACAGCTTCCGTTTCCAGTGGATGTTTCACATATTGCGGACGCCCTCGGGCTACCTCCGACATGGACCCTGGGGAGCAGACTGCCACCTAAATCCTGTTTTATTTTATTAAAAATATAAAATCAACATTTTTTCCGACCTAATCCTCATAAGAACCTTACGGTTTTCATTTTCCGATACGAGGTTTTTCCTCAGTAATAATTAATAATTAATAAATGTTGCTTTCGACCAAACATTTTCCACATTTTCTGATAAATGGATGGCATACATAAAAATTCACCCCATATAAAGATTCGATAAATAATCTAAAGATGCAAAGGGAATGAGTCTCCTACATTAATATTTCCCCAGTGTCAAACTACGACACTGGTTAATTTTAAAATTATTTCTTTGATTGAAATTTATATTATTTAGTCAACAAAGGACGTCAGGTCTATAAATATAATTGAGAACTGATAAAAAAATACGTGAATATTTAGCAGAAACGCTGCTAAATATCCACGTAAGCATATTTCAAATAATATAAAATTAAATCCCTGTTCTTGTAACTTAATTGTGACGAAATGTGTGTTAAAAAAATGTAGAATATTTTCCTTTAACCTTTTCAAAGCAACATTTATTTATTTTACTACGGTGGTTAGATAGCATAACAAAAAGGTTCAAATGCTTCATTCACCTATATAAAGTTTGATAAAGAATCTAAAGATGCAAAGGGAATAAGTCTCTTGCACTAATATTCTCCCAGTGTCAAATCACGTCACTGGTTAATTTGAGTATTTTTTCAGTTGTATTGAAATGCATATTATTTATTCAATGAAGGATAAATTAGTAGGATTAAATTAATTAGTTCCAACGCGCCAAACTACCTATATAAATATTTTTTTAAAACATGCAAAGGTAATGAGTCTTTATCACGTATTCGGCCAATAGTTTTTGTCGGACGTCTATCCGAATGCTAACTTATCTCAGTCGCGGTTAACCTACATTATTTAAATAATACTCATGTTACCTACAAGCCATAACACTGGTTCTATTATTATTTATTTTTATTTTAAATATTTTCTATGCAATTCATAGACGTCAACGTAATTGGCCGCACGCAATTATTGCCATCTTTGTCTTGTGGACACAATTTCACCCATATAAATATTCTAAATATTCAAGGGGAATGAGTCTCACAATAATATTTTCTCCAGTGCCAAACCACGACACTGATTAATTTAATATTAATTCTGTTGGATTAAAATTTATATTTTTTTTCCGCGGGATAGATGGCATTAGATTATTTGAATCCAACACTCCAAACTACCTACATAGTTTTCGTCGGACTCCTATCCGACCACTAACCTAGCTTATTCATGGTTAATCTACATTATTGAAATAATACTCATGTTACAAGCCATACCACTGGTTCTATTAGTATTAATTTTTATTTTAAATATTTTCTTTGCAATTCATTGACGTCGTCGTAATTGGCCGCACGCAATTATTGCCATCTTTGTCTTGTGGACACAATTACAAATGGCGGCCGTAATCTGAATTACGCAAAGGCTCCTACCCCTTTCGCAAATTTTCCACCTCGAACGCTTTCCATCGACGGGGATGAAAATTCGCAGACGAAAATTTATTAAACGCTATTTCGCCATGCCAAAGAAATGGGCGGGTAACGAACAAAATTGAGAAATGGGCCGGTTAACGCCGTTAAACGAGAGCGTTTTTAGGGCCGCCGACTCTGGTGAATTACGCCTAATTCACTACCGAAGAAGCACCCTGTATATTAGAATAAATTGCGAGCGATGAAGGCGTACAATTTTAATTAAACCCGAAAATTGCAATCGCGCATATATTAACATCGATTAAGTGCTATAAAAAAAATTATTGTCTCTTGCGCGATCGAGTGTAATCAGGCAGCACGCCAAAGTTTAATATATTTAGATGCAATCTCGAGCGGGGAAATACCGCAGGTGAAACCGCTGCACCTAATTCGATTTCCTGCGTTTTCCCGGCGCCCAAACACAAACACTCGAGACTCCGCCCGTCCCGATCCGCATTTTCTCCGATAACCATTTTCATCTCCGCGTATGAAAACGGTTTCGTAAGCCCAAAGTTTCGCTTTGCGGATCGTCGAGTGGAGCCGAGCTACAAGCCGCTACGTGCGAAACTCGTTGTGCAACTATTTCTTTTAATTTGAACGGCTCGTTTATGCAACATTGTTGCGATTGATTGCGAGTTAAGCTTTAGAACTGATTTGCTAATATGTTTTAATTGGAATACGTAAATGGAATCCTTATGTTGCGATCAGGAAATACCGCAATGTACCTGTATAATTATAAACTACCTGGACTCATCATAGTTTGAGTGGTTTTTGCTCTTGCTCATAGAGATACCTTCGAACAATAACCTGCATAATGCCTCTTTCCTTTAGAACACTTTTATTTATTTATTTGACTACGATGGATATGGCAAAACACAAAGATTCCAAAGCGCACATAAAATGATTCGATAAAGGTTCTAAAGATTCAAGAGGAATGAGTCTCTTACACTTAAATCCCCCCCAGTGTCAAACCACGACACTGGGTAATTCAAATATTATTTCAGTTGGATAGAAAGTTATATTATTTGTTTTATTTTAATTCATTCAACGAAGGATAGATGACATTAAATTAATTAATTCCTACATTAGTATTTTTTGTAAAACATGCGGAGGCAAGGGGCCTCTCCCACTTTCATACCCCCTGGCCAGTGTTATATATTATTCCCTGAATTCATAGTATTCTTCGGACACGTATCCGATTACTAACTTATCGAAACAATATGCGTGTTACCTACAAGCCATAACACTGATTATTACTTGAAGAACAACAGTAATTGGCTGTGTGGTCCAGGCAAGGGTTGACCTGATATCCTTATAATAATACTAGAACCAGTCGCTGTATTTAAGCCATGCTTCCATCTAAAGTACTTTCCTTGTTAGCTTTACAGCTTGGGAACGATTGAGTTTATAATAAGTAATATTAAGAAAAAAAACCGCTAAAGGCACTATCCCAGCATTAGCCTTTGAATAAATAGGAAGCTGTGTCAATCTAATCTAAGTTAATCGAATCTTTATACTTTTGTTAGTGACAGAGATACTGAGAGGTTCCTACTTCCTAGGCTCGCACCTGGAAAAACTCTAAAAAATGGAACGTACTATCAGCGTCCTTTTTTACGAGATTGTCTTCTTTATCTCGTTGGTAATAACAAACTGATTTTAGGTAAAGGTTAAAGCCTTAATTACCAAATATAGTTTTAGTGTCAGGCATGGGTAATTTTTGCCTTATGTTTCGAATTATTATTAATTTTTATCTTTTTTAAGTATTTTTCATTAACTTAAAAATAGGAATTTACATAATAATATTAAATTCTTTAATTCTCCAGATACGTAGTTCCATGTATTTATGTTTGTATAATAAATTTATCTTTAACAATCAGTGTAAAATATAGGATCTTTTAGAAGTAGAATATATAAAAGTTTGATAATAACCTTTTGAAGCCCCTACTAAAATTGGATTATATACCAAGGTTTAGAGTTCAGTCTCATCAATCATATGCGTATAAGTAATTCTTCTGGACTACTTTTAAAAACTAAAAGGACTCTTGAAAATATTTAGGGATAAATTTTTTAATGATTGATGGAAATTTTGAAGAAAATTATATTTTAAAATAACAATTAATTTCATCTGATATTTAAAAAAAACAAATAATGGTATTATTCTCAACCTTATTTTTTCTTATATCATTATAAATTTAATATCTCTTGATATTCTTAAACGGATTCCTTAATACTAGAACAAATCCCTAACCAGATGGAACAATTCTCTAGTTTAGTTTATAGATATTAATTTAAAAAACTCTTAATAATATGTAAAAAATAAAACTGTTCTAAATAATATGTTATTAGGTCATTGAATAGTCTGCTATAGGTTTATATTAATATATACGGATTATTTAAGAGACATGAGACGTACAAACGTTGTTTGTCCGTGATCGAAAAAAAAATGATAATATAACGATAAAAAATCTTACCAAAATTAATTTAAAGATAATGCAGGGACACGCCGTCCATATGGCTAGATTGTGCAACGCACACAAGCGCCAGAAGAATAGGGTCCCCGAGAGGCGCTAATTAGGAACAAAATTAAAAATATTAAATATTATACATAATTATCTTCAAATCGAATAACATCTTAATTATTTTTTACTATTATAATAATCTATATCATTGAGTATTGATCTTAGAATTCTAATCTTTCATCAGAATTAATCTTAAATAAATCTTCTCGTCGACTCAATCTTAAAATGCATTTGAAATGATCTCGTATTTTTTCTATCAAAATTATGGCCAGCTTCATAACTTTAATTAATGCCTCTTTTAGCTATTGAAAAGATATCGCCTGTTGATTACAAAAATAATTACAAATTGTCATTTCAACTGGATATTTTTCATGAAAATTTTAACGCAATGTCACTCTTTTGTAGCGCTACAATTAAAATAAATAATAATAATATTATAATACGATTTAATATTTTCTTATATATAATATAAGCAAACAAATCTGCTCGGTGGAAGATGAAAATAATCTCCTTCCACGCCCTGTGCATTTAAAAATCCAATATCTCATCAATGTTATAATAAGGGGTATCTCGAGTCCCCCCTACTATTCTATAATATTTGCATAGAGATGTCAGCGGATAATGATTTGCGATGCATTTTAGCACGTCCATTTCACGGTTGATGCGAACCACCGCCTGTACACCTCCGGGTTTACCCCCTCCATCCCCATCTATGCCACAAGTCTGGCGGCAGGGCGCGTTATTTATAAGTGTAAACATTAGCATTTTCTAATGAAAGTTATAGCCGTCTTAGAAGCTCACCGTTGCCTACTCTTCTAGATTATTGGCAGACGACTGCTCATTGAGGATGCTCTACTAAAAAAATAATATTATATAAAAATCTGATGCAAATCAATGAATAATTGGGTGATGGTTCAGAGATGATAAATATTTTTTGATGGATGATAATTAATGAGTAGAGCATGTTTTTCATTGTCGACATCGCCTCTGCAGAACGTATGCGGCATCCTCCTGTATAAAACCACCTTGCATTTTATTTTAAAATTAAGCAGCCGCGATGTATAATATACTGCCAACACTTGGACGAGACGCTGCTGTCGGGAGCGAGGCGGCGGTGGTAAGGGTGTGGGGGCAGGCGTCGGTGGTTCTCAGGACTACATCCTCATAAAGTTGCGGAGGCGTTTTGCGTAGCCTTTTCTACCATCTTCCAGATAGGTTTATCGTAAATCTTCGGCGGTGGAGGTGGGCGACTCGCGCGAGGGCAGGTGGATGGTTCTCCGCCCGGGGGAGGCACCCCTGGCACCGAACTATTCTGCACATCATATCTCGTGTCTTGTAATAATTCGCATGCTGTTGTGCCAGCGAGTGAGCGAGCATTTAAGAAGACTGTTATTTCATTAAGCCGTCTATCTGCAGGGGTGGTGTGCTACAAGGCAGCAAGCTATGTCGGCGCCGACGTAATTCCTGTTAACGTGGGGAGATTTTTCATTATCTTCGTGTTCGTTTTTCAGGTAATGAGGTCGCGCGGAATATAGGTTAGATTAAATTATTATATTCATTAACAGTTAGATGAATTTAATCGAGCACTGAAAAAATAATAAATGACTTATAAAAGTTAAAATTAAATCCCTTTTCTGGTAACTTAATTTTTATGTATTGTTTAATAATAATATTAGATAAAGCGGTAAGAAATGTCATTTTTTTATCCTTCCTTTACATAACAGGCTGTTTTTTTAAATACCTAGTCTTGATAATTTCGCTCCTCTACTGATGAGGTCCTCCCCATGATGAAAGGATTGCTATTGCGTGACAAGGTTAACAATCATCTGCGATTTGTCACTTGTGACTCGTTATAAGCAGATAACGCTTAGAGAAGAGGAAAACGAATACCGAGGCAAACCCCCTCCTATTTGCCTAGACACAGTCTGGAGGATAAAATGCGATGGCAACAGAGTAGAAGATACTCGTCCAATGCCAGCAATAGCCAAAAGAGGGAAACCCTTTACGAAAAACTCCATACCAAGACAGCTCGGGTCGCCGCGGAATGGACACGAAAGGAGAGCCCTCACACCACGCGTGAGACTCAAGTACCTCTGGACTGGACTGTCATTTGAGAGTCAGGCAATGCCCATACCCTCAGCTAGTGAGTGTCTTATGGCTGGCAAATCCTGATGATAGTGAATTATTCTCAAATGGTATAGAAGAAACCTCTCTCATCTCTAATTCTTGCAATAATTCTTTTACAAAAATGATTGGTTTAGTATCTAGATAGTCAAGATAAAAATATGGTTATACGCTGTACTAAGACTAAGACCCTTAGAGAAAATTCGTACGGCACTCTAATTCTTTGAAAATTTTTACGTGGCTTTCAAAATGATCTTATTTAGTTTGTCCTTTCACCCACTTTTAACGCTTTTAAACTCTTAAAATCATCCTTTATAAGTATATAAGTCTGGATATCTTTATTTGATTACAATTTATATAAATAAAATCAGTGTAAGATATCAAAAAAGTGTTTATTTATTCTCTGGCCGTCGCATTTCAATTGGTTTCGCAAGAAACGCAACAGAGAATGACATTTTTTTTTGCTTTACCAAATATATTAGGTCATCAATATAAAAATTATATTTTTATTTCTTCTTTTATTTTTAATTATTAGGCTTAGCAAAGTTCTTGACTTAAAACATACTGTTTCTTATTTTCCGCAAGTAGCGTAGAAAAGCACTGGAAAATACTTTTCCAGTACTTTTCTACGCTCGTCTACGGAATTCATATGTTTTCCATCCTAATATTTTAGACTACTGAAATAATAACTCATGTCTGGCACCTCTTATACTAAGAGAGAAGAATAGGACTTTTCTGTTTTCTGTTTAGTTTAGCTTCAAAAGTTCCAAGTGGATTACATATTTCATATTCCATCAACCAGATACCTACACTTACGTGAATGAAGACCATCTTTAGTCTGGGGTATAGGTGATTTTCCTTTCCTCGAAACCCCATTTCTTGTTACCAATCACTATTCGTTCTAAGAAAGGGTTATTCCAGAAACTCGACTCACGTTCATTATCTGTGCGAAATTAGACATGGGAAGTTTGTGAGATACCCATTGAATTTATTTGTTGACTTCTGTTCCATCAGGGTTTGCAAGACGTTCTCATCGGGCTCTACAGATCTTCAAAGACGAGCCTAATTTTCGCCTTGAAATTTCTGGAACATGCGAAGAAATAACTCTTAAAAACAATGTAGTTCTTCCCATTTCTCCGACCTTTAGTTAATGGAATTAAAAAAATCGCTTAACTTCTTCAGTGATTATGTCTTTATCATCTCAATTTTTGAAGACTTTGTTCTTAAAAAAAAACGATGTTACCAATATTCTAAAGTAAATGATAGATTGAATTGATTGAGTCTCATAGGTTTGAGGGCTTTAATGGTTATGACGATTTCTAGTCTAATATTTCGACTATAACAAAATAATTACTACAAGTGGTATTCGACTTTAAATTGGCCATCTCCGCTCACTAATCTAGCTGCTCCAACCATGAGTGGCGTGGCCATCGTCGTCCGAGAGGCAAATATGCAGGGGGCAACTCCTTGCCACAAGGGAGAGGAACGACGCGGGGTAGGGAGAGGCGATGCAAACTCATCAGCAGGCAGGCAATATATTATCCGTGAGGTTTCCCGTAATGAGCCGCAGCCTCTATCGAGCCGAGCCGAGTGCTCTGAGCAAAAACTTCTCCGTGTTGTGTCTGCCTCGCCTTGCCCGGCCTTTTTCTTCAGCGAATCCCAAACTCAAAAAATGATAAAATAAATTATCCACAACCCCACTAACCAACCCCCGATCTTAACTATAATTTCTAATCGATCTAATTAGACTGCGTTGATGTTTATCGCACAGTCGCTCTGGATTAGATAATTATTACGTCCTACGATCAATTTGTTTATTTTTGCTTATATTATTAATTGTTTCGGACGTGTTGGGAAGCTTTTGTTGAGTTATTGCGCGGTGAGGCGACCGCCGAGGTACGTCAGGCTGCGGTGACGCGTCGTATGCAAACGCTCTGAGAAACAATATTGAGTTATTGGTGTGGCTTTATGGTCTCTCATACTTCGTATACACTTTTTTTAATGCCAGGCTTATAATATACTGCTGGAAAGGTAATTACGGTTAATTAAAAAAAGAGACCCGCGGAAGGGACCCATACCTTTCTGTGCGGGTATCGAACGAATGTGCGGTCGGCTCCGCTATGCGCCTTGTGTGCGCTCTAATTGTTTCAGCTATATTAAAACTGAAAATATACGACAGCGCTATACGATTTTAATAAAAGCATTTTATTCAGGAAATTCATTTTTTAGCAACAAAATATTATAGGCGGTCTTCGACTTTCGTACATTCTGCTTACATACAATTTGCTATTTTATCATTTATTATTATTATTTAAATTAAATTCTGACCCAAAGCTACCATTACCACCATTAACACCTGAAGGACACTACGCGATATCCGCCAGAGGCATATTCGTCTTAACCCTGATGCAAGGACTGTAAATGTTGTCTTTCAGATTAACTAGACTCTTCGAATACGGATCCATGAGTCCGAGAGCTGAGCTGTCAACGCGCGGATTGTAACAATAATAATCGGACAAGCCAGGGCTAATTCGTATTTAATTTACGGTCTGATCGGGTGCTACGGGTACCTCCCTCAGCACTCCCAATTGGCACGGATAGCGGCCTGGGCTCCTCATACTTCCGAAGAATCCATAGGCCCCAATAGGGATCGCCGCCACGTCCGATAGCGACTCACGACAGCACTCAACTCGTTTGTGTAAGGTAATTAAAATACATACAAGTCATTTGCTGTCAAGACTTTGTGGTGATTATTTTTTTTTATATTATAGTCAACAAATTCCTGCATGGAGTTGACTAAAAATCCAAGTAAACTTTGATACTACTTAACAAAATAATGCACCCCTGAAAAAATATATACATGTGCATAAACAAATCTGGTCTCTAACGGTTTTCTCACCACATAGCCAGTATACCCTGGGAGGGAAAACCCTTGTTGACCAATAATCGGTCTAGTCTCGATACTTTCGCTCCTCTTTCTTCTTTCTAGGGGACTTCTCTTCGAGGAGGTCTTTCCCATGATGATTTCCCAAGAATCTCTATTTCGCGACAGGCTTAATAATCACTTGCAACTTGCTACTAGAGACTCGTTTTAGGCAGATTTGCATATGTAAGGCTCTGTATATCTGTATAGGTGCATGCGTGTGGTTGCTCGCTACTTGTCACTTGTGACTCGTTATAAGCAGATAACGACTTAGAGTAGAGGAAAACTAATATCGAGGAAAACCCCCTCCTATTCACCTGGACACTTGTTGGATACTGCAATATTAAATTTAACCAGTACGGTGGTTTGACACTGGAGGGAATAAAAGTGTGAAAGACTCATTCCTCTCGCATCTTTAGAATCTTTATCGAATAACACTAGAATCTTTCTGTTATCCCATCCATTCATCGTAGTCAAATAAATAAAGTTCTTATTAAGTCTAAAGACATTATTTAATTAACATTACATAACTAATTTTAAATATTTTTTACTCAAAACTTGTGTCTTAATCCCTTGATTTTAGCTGTTTTTTTGCATTTAAAAAATCGCGCAAATATCAAAGTAAGAATTTTTTTTTTATATATTCAACTGATAATTGAATCTATTAAAAAAAAATCCTGAATATGCACAAAAAATAATTCCTATTGCTACTAATGCAATTACACAAATAGCCATGAAAACGTATATTCACTTATGTTAAAAAAAAATACAAAACCAGTTTAAAAAAATAAATCATTCCAAGAAGCAATGCAATTTTTACAAAAAGGTGATAATTGATGAAAATGTTAGTATTGTATGGCTTTGACTTTGTATGCCATTTGATGACATTTTTTTACCAGATATATATTGCTAATGAAACTGGATTATTCTTCCGAATAATTCAGTTTCATCAATAATAAAAGTAAGGAAGGACCCACGTAAAAAAATGCTAGCGACTTAAAAGTAGCCAAGCATCTGCTGGCAATATTCAACTTAGTTTTCCAGTCAAGATCATTGAAGCGTATAAACATGTAGTATAGTCCTGTATATTGGAGGGCTAATAAGACGATTTTTCTAGAAGAATATTTAATTAAAGATTTTATTACAGTTTTGTTCCTGAAACAAAGAGATTAAAGTAAAAACAATTCCAAAAATTTGGAAAAGAATAAAATTTTAATGTTTTTATGCGTTATTGGTACATATGATATAATTATTCCTGTTTACCAATGACCCTGGAATTCTTATTGCATATTTTTCAATTTTTTAATCCACAAATGACACATTTTAATAGATCTAGGATATTGTTAAATATCTTATAAATATTTGGGTATCTTTCAACCTTGATTGAATAAAACGAGATAAAACATTGCAGACGTTTATGTATGTATGTACCATCTCACACTTCCTCGCCATTATACAGCAAGTTTATCGTATGTACATGTGCCATATTATGAAAATTTTAATAACGACCTTGGCCTCAGACAAAAGGGATTCTTCATTACTACCGGGGCAGACACAGTAGCTTCTGCCAGACTACAGCTTCGGCGATAATAACTCGACTAGCGGCATTCTCATAAATTCGCACACTCGTCTGAGCCGAAATAGATTATGAGGAGAAATCAAGAGTGTCTAGTGTGCGTATGTGTGTATCAGGTGTATGGACCACTCGGTACTGTGAGGGCGAGGGGTGGACCTGAGAGGGTTAAACGGGTTCAAACGAATGCAGATCAACGCTAAAACTATCAACCCTTTCTTCGCCTGTGTTTGCAGACTTGTGTCAATAGTTGGTTGTGTGTATAAAATACAAATATATAGCGAAATCGATGGCGATTGGAAGTCGGAAAATTTCGCTAATGCAAAATTTCAATTTTCCATTTAATTTCCTTCGGCTCAATTATAAGTGTGTATGCTTAATTCTTCGGATTTATTATCAATGGCCGATATCCCCCGGTCTCCCTGCTCACGGAAAATAATTGTTTGAAAATCTGTTCCCGCCGTCTCCCCCCCCCCACCTTAAAAAGCACCCGCCCCCTGAAATTTATAATCTCCGAAGGCCACGCGATAGAACAAATTCATATTTATTCCTTTGATTTTACGGCGTGTACTCGATTCGGCCCCTCGGTACTTTTCATCCCGGCCCTCAACCCTTTGCATTCATTTCACGGTGTAAGAAGAAGGCGGGGGTGCGGCCAGAGGGGCAGGGGTTTCGGGGGGGGTGATAGGGGTTAGGTGTAATGCACCCGCTCTAATAAAGCCCAATATTTACTGATGAAAATTGACTAAAAAGGAAAATGTCTGATGTATACGTGTGTACACAAGTGTGCGCGATTAAAGCCCCAGAATGTGATATATTAAATTTTTGAATCTCCCCAAAATGAAATATTCGTAATTAAAATTTAAGTATTAGATCTCGATCCGGTTAACCCTTTGCGCTCCGACGAAAAATATATCGAAAGAACAATTTAAATCTTATCGTAGTGTCTCAAACAAATCAGAATATAATTTGTTTGACTAATATACGTTATTTGACTAAAACTAAACATTTTTTTAACTAATCAATACTACTGATAAATAAATTACATAATAGTTTATAATTATACGTAAATAAATTCACGGGTTATATAACGCAGTTTTAGATTAAAGTTCAGTATATTCATTCGTAAAACAAAACCCCAATTTTTTTACTATTGTATTGTATTTATTATAAGAATTTTACACATAAGTAACTGTAAAGGTTATTTTGGTTTTTAACAATACTTGGAATCATCCTGCTCCGGAAGACGTTTTGATAGATGAGCACAACTTTATCCCAACTAAATTATATTCATTCCTCAAATATAGTACATGGATAGCCAGATTTTTACTTGCAAAAACATTTTAATACCTTCTAGTTTTATGATTGTTTATTAATCATAAAAAATGTTTTTAAGACAAGTGAAGGACATGAAAAGGTCTGGAAGAAACTATCGCCGGAAATTAGTATTTCGGTTTAGACATTACCAGCGCTTCTTAATGAAATTTTATATAGTATATATATATATATTGAAGATGTAAATGAATTAATGGATGAGTCTGGAAGAAAACTTATCAGAAAAAGTGGTGGACATTCATACAGAACAGTTCGAAAGGTCAAATATATCTGTTGCTTACGTTAAACGTAGTCTATTATATATATTTTAGGTTTTCAGATAATCTCGTACGTTTCTTCTCGAGTTACCTCACAGAGAGGAAACAATATGTGACATTCGACTCCCAAACGTCGTATGCTTACAATACACCTTCCGGTATACCACAGGGGTCAAATTTAGGACCTCTATTATTTGTCTTATTTATAAATGATATTCATCAGGTCCTTCAATGTAAGTTTTCACTTTTTGCAGACGATTTAAAAATATTTAGATCTATTACTTCACTGGAAGATGCCCTTTCGTTGCAGCAGGACATCGATTCCTTGCACGATTGGTCAATATCGAATCGTCTTCCATTAAGTATTGGAAAATGTTAAACAATGACATTTTCTAAATCAAAGAAGCCCATCATCTTTAATTACAGACTTGGAGCGTTAGAGATCTGGGTATTTTGTTTGATTCTAATTTAAAATTTAATTTACATGTATCGGACGTGTGTTTGAGATCATCAAGAATGTTGGGCTTCGTCTTGAGAAATTCTCATCACATACGTAGCACCATAGTCATACGAGTGCTATACGATGCATTGGTTCGGAGCTTGCTCGAATCAGGTTCCATTATATGGGCGCCTTATGACGCCTCGAATTCCCTCAGATTAGAGAAAATACAAAAGAAATTTCTTAGGTATCTCTACATGAGGGAGTTTAGATTCTACCCAAGTTTATACCCCAGTGCATGGGTACAGGGCTGCCTGGGGTATGTATCCCGAAAAGAAGGTCGATTTACTTGGCAAAGCACTTCTTCAAGCTGTTGGTTGGCGCAGTACATAACCCCCTTGTACTGTGCGAGTTGCCCTTATGGGCACCACCTCACTACCATCGAGCTCGTTCGCGTGTGCTTTTTCTTCCGCCAAATGCGAGGACAGGTGCTCTCAAGGTCTCTCCAGTCACCAGAGCTATCACTCTACTTAACCACTTGGCCGAATATGTGGATTTATTTGAAGTCAAATATCGCCATTTCATATTTACATATTTATTTACATCAACCCTCCTATAGCGCTCTCTGATATAGAGCGGCGGTTTGGTTTGCCCTCCTATAGAGCTAAAATTGACGCGGTTGTTTTCGAGCTAGGGTGGATGGTTTATAGAAATGTTCAACATTACATATTTTTATTTTTTTTATTATATTATGATTACTTATTAATTAAATAACTAAGCTAATTCACATATAGGTAGCTGGGTGGGTGGATAGGTGTTCGAGTCCCCGCACAATACCCGATGGCGCAACATAGCTGGTGGCTATGTCGAAATTCATTTCTGGCTAAATGGTGGTACACACACAGGGTGTTTACCTTTTGTTTGGTAAATACAGAGATTCCATTTAACATCCCACCTGTACTTGCGTCTACCACCACACGCCGCTAAGCTCGTATCAAGGTCCCCCAATTAACGCGGAACCCCGGCTCGGGGCTCCCGGCCCAAGGAAATAAGAAACGAGCACTTCCCGCATCCCACGGACGAGTGTGCATACATTTAACGGCCGCCCATAAGTCGGACATATTTCACGCGGGCTCGGACATAAATTATTTTTAAAATACACCGACAAAACCAAAAAGCCATTTGACGACCATTAAGCAGATGGTTCGCGGTATAACGCACCGCGTTATTTACATTGCGCAAAAAAATGCACGGGCAGGGGCGCCGAGACTGCGGTTCGCGGCCTTCAAATACTCACCAACAATTAAATCATATACTAGTGTATTCCCACTATGAATTTGATATCATCAGACTCTCGAATGGTAGTGGAGATTCACACGTGACATGAGGGCTCTTTCGTGTCTATATTGCGGAGAGACTCAAGCCGTCTTGGTATGCGATTTTTTGTAAAGAGTACCCTATTGGCATCGGATTTTATCCTCCCAACTGTGTCCAGGCAAGTAGAAAGGGGTTTGTCTTGGTATGCGTTTTCCTTTTTACTAGGCGTTATCTGATTATAATAAGATATCCAGATCCAGGCTGCGGGCTGGTTGATCCCTCGTGGCTATTGAGCACGTCTTGGGGACCAGGACATTCTCCCGAC
>JAGXCT010034254.1:6540-17100 GCA_022495035.1 Philopotamus ludificatus
AACCCATCACGGTCTATTTTGTACGAAATTAGATAAACCGAAAAACTTCAAGTCAAGAATTGATAAATTCTTCGACAATACCTCGACATTTTTCCTATTTTTATTATTTTATTTCAAAAATAATAATAAAAAAAAATTAAAAGTCAAGAAAAAAAAGAAGAGAAAAAAAATACAATAAATAGAGATATCTCATTTAACACATTTATTTGCGATGAAAGACAGACATTGCAAGAGATTTCATAATATTCGTTTTTTTATCGTGAAATAGGTCTATATCCTCGTTCAAGCCATTATAAAGGTAGCACACTCTGATGACATATGAGTTGTGACGATAGTTCTAGGAGACATAAAGAACATGCAAAAATGGCCATTTTCCCGGGACCAATTAGGGGCGGTCAAAGTAAACTTCATTAGGATAGCCGGGCAGTCAATATCCCCCTGTAGTATGCGTGAGAGCAAAGCTAAATCGGGTATATTACGTCTATAATACAGGGGTAGGAAATGATGCTTATGATTACATAGAGATTCGTAGTTACCGTATTCCATATGCATGAATTATATCTAAAGAATCGCTTTTGAATAGCTTCGATACGGTCAATATTAATCGAATAGTGAGGGTTCCAGATCTGACAGGCATATTCAAGGTGGCTATTCAAGTTTCTATAGATTGAAATTCTTTTCCAACAAGGTTAAGAACCACTGCTCTAGAATCTAGAGCAGTGGTTCTTAAAACCTTGCTGAAGGTACTGAACCCCACCAGTTTCATATGCGCGTTCACCGAACCCTTATATCATACGTCGTATCAATTTTCATAATATCGTACAATAAGTCGGGTGTGTGTTTTGACCTCCGCCGAGCCCGGGAGGCTGACTCACCGAACCCGTGGGGTTCGATCGAACCCAGGTTAAGTAACACTGATCTAGAGCATAGATGCTTTGGCAAGGACGTTTTTTTATTATTTTTTTACAATCAATATGAAGCGTAAGCGACGTCCGAACTCGACGATGTTTCGCCACGACTAAGGCACGCTCCCGGCTCGGCACATGCGGTTTCTCCTCTTGAACAACACGATATTTTTTATCGCTCCCCCATGCACTTCCGCGATGTTTTTCTCGCTCATATGCAGTACGGAGCGATAAAAAATATTGCCTCGTGCTAATGGAAGATAATATTGTCGTTTTTATTTCGCAATTGCGGACAATATAAAGCCTAACGATTATTTATATTTATTCTTTAAATTATTTTATACAAATACAAAAAGTTTGGGACGCGTGGGATACCGCATCATCGAATCTCCGATCAAACAACAGCGACGAAGAAGGACAAAAAGGTCCCCTATACCTACTCCTTCGAAACCACAAGGACCTAGTAGGCGTAGGATTTATATTAAAAAAATTGGTGTCCCAAATAGACCCCATCGAAACGGTTAGGATAACGGTGTAATACATAAATATTTTATTAAATGTTGTTAAAAAGTTGGCAATTTCATAAACACTCGTTGTTTTAACCAAAAAAAATTGCATAATCATTTTTTTAATAATTTTGTAATCAATTTGCATAAATATTTGCAAAATCAAATGTTGTTAAAGTTACAGTTGTGCGATATGCGCCCCCCGGACTTACGCAAAAATCATTTTGACGCGGAATCCACGACTCCCGTACTCAATGAAATAATAAAATTCATTTTTTTTTTTAATTAAATAAACAATACTCAGTTCAAAGTGTGTGCAAAAAATCTTTTGGCAAATACGTCTGGCCCCGGAGTGGAAAGGGTCGAATATTTATTTTTCATATCCGGCCTTTATAATCGTGGACCTCGATCCTGGATCCAATTCGAGCGGTGTGAAGACTCGATCGAGTCGTCGAGGGATGGCCGAGTCTATGGCCGAGGCTGAAGACGAGTCCCTGCCACCTGTTCAGCGGGTGCAGGTGCGGCTGGAGCGGCTGGAGCGGCTGGTGCGGCTCGTGCAGCGCGGCGTGCGCGAGCAGCTCGGGGCTCAGTGCGGCGCCAGCCTCCCCGAGCGACGCTCGCGGACCGCCGCCGCTCGCGAACGCGCCCGCGCCGCTCAGCTCCCCTCGAGTTACGCGACTGTGCAAACTAACCCCGCGCAACTGGACCCGGCGCCTCTTCTAGGGCGCAACAATTAACGCAATACAGTGCGCGCCATAAACGAAGCGCGATCGATCGGAAATCGATTAGCGCCGTCGAGTGATGTGTTAATGTGTGCGGCTTGAAAATTAAAAACGAACGCCGGTAAAGATCGAGCGCGCTTTTTGAATTACGCGCGAATATTCTGTTTCCGCTTATTATTCCGACAAACGGGCCACTATTTATTTTTGCGTGTATTTTTTTTATTTTGCCGACCCTTTCGTATATTTTTCTCTCGGACGTCCGGTGATTATCTGCCCACGGTGGAATATTAACCCCTTGTTTGCGTACAAAATTTCGTTCGCTACATTTTTCGAGTTGATTTATATTTTGTTTGGCGCGCATAAATCTACTGCGAATATGCGAAACGTTTTCGAACGCAATAATATTTTATTAATTAAACGTTGTTTATTATTGTGCAGCTATGAAAAATTTGTTTCGAAACTTTTTTCTTTTCGCGTCGAACCCTAATCGTTTTCGAAAAGAATCTGATATCTTTTTTTTATATCGACGCGTATATCGAATCGAAAGTAAATATGAATTTTCGTCTCGGAATTTTTTATTATATTATATTTTTGCAATCGCTCGCATTCTTCAGAGTTCTTTGATGCGAGCCGCGTCAAAGCATATTTCGAGCGATTTTTAAATACTCGTTTGTCTCTACTTTTTTAATTGTGTCGATGAATTTTTCCCTTCCGATTTTCGAACGGCGTTTATATTGCCGGAGGAAAAAAATGGTCATTAAATTTTTATGGCCTCTTTCCGAGTTTGTTTTTTATTATTATTTTTGCTAAAAAATAAAATAACGGGACATATCGTTTCGATAGATGGCATTATTTTTAATGACCCGTCTTCGGGCCCTTCCTAATATTGTTGACGCGGAGAGCTCGTCGTATTTTATTGCTGCAGACTTTTCCGGTGAATTGCTATAAATAATGGAACAGTTTCTTAAACAAAAAAGAAGGCAATTTTTTTCGAAGGAAAATGGAAAAATGAAAATATTTCGTATCGCAGCAGATAAAGGGAAGGAGGTATGTGAAGGTCGTGTTTTGTAACGATGACAATTTTGCTCCCCAATTTTCCGCGCGCTCGATTTAATATTTTATTATGTATGCGAAAAACATATTTTAATGAGGCATTTCGATCCTAAAAAATATCTGATATATTCTGTTTTGAAAATTATTATAGTAAACATCGTAATTATAAATATGAGATAAGTGGTCGGCGTCCTCGTCGATTAAATACGTATCGCGAATCGAGTTCTCTTTTGTGAGGTTATCTCTTTTTATTAGAAGAGAAGACGCTCTTTCTTCGCATTTCACATTTGTTTGTAAAGATATTACCGTGTTTTGTCGAATATTATATAATATGAATTTACATCTTCAAATATTCCGAGAGTTTCGCCGAAAGTTGTTACGTGTAAAGTTATTACGCGCACGTTTACTTTAACCCCGAAAAACGTTATGTAATTATTATTAACGACTGGTTTGCGCTTTTAAAATTGTGTACGCTCTTATAACGTTGATCGACAGCCGTATAAACATTTTTATCATAAGAAGAAAACATTTTTTTATAGTGTTATCGAAAGTTTATTATCCTATATATCAGATATAGTTTTATCTAGAGTCGGGTCATAACTTTGAGAGCCCCCCCAGTGACGGGGCGGGTGATAAAGTTGGCCCCCCGGTAAATAGCCATAAGCCGGATTTTTGGGACGTTTAAGGACCCCACTTACGTCTCCATAACTCATTATCCTCGACGATTCCAAATAATATTAATATTTCATAATATCTCTATACATCCGCTCGATCCTAACCGTGAACTAGTGATATTTTTTTATAAAAAAAAAATGCTTTCGGAAGCGCTTTCATTTGGAAAGTTTTTTGGCTACACGAAAATATTCATAATTCATAAGAAAAAATTCGAGCGTAACACAATCGAACTTTAGCTTTTAATGTAGGTTTTGTATGTTTTCCAGGGAACTTGATGGCTCGTGGAAAAACTTTAAAATACTCTGGTTTCTTGCAAAGTTTTCCTTTAAAGCCTCGAACGTAACCTGAGTTTGTTCTAAAGAAAAAATCTTCGCCGGTCTGGTGTGTAATTATCGAGAATACCTAACGATCGTATCATTTTAGAATACCCGAATACTTATATATAAATAAATAATAAGAAAGTATATAACTACCAACAATATTTTATTATGTATAGAAAAATAAACAACGTGTCTGAATTAATTTTCATGATCGCAGGATTATCCAAGGATTTGGAAATAAAACGGAGGTTTGTTTTAACTATATTACAAACAACGGGTTAAAGCCTTAATTTCTTATATTATAATTCGTTATATTTCTTAATATTCATCTAAAATAATAACAAGAAAATGGTCTCAGATTTTTCTCGTTATCAAAAAGATAAATATAATACTCATTGATTGACAGTTTTACAAGTTTTAAGTAATTAATATTATGCCTAAACTTTATATAATTTTAGATAATTAATCAATATAAGCCATTTTTATTATAAACGTGTACTATAACTGAATTCAAATAATAAATTAAGGTTTTTAAATCAATATTTCGCGAGTTTTAATAATTTATTTTAAGAATTACATCTACGTTTACAAGTTCCTTTTCAGAGAGTATTTTCTTTTTAATGCTGAAGACTTGATTTGATAAATATGCTATTAGGAACAATTATTTTAAAATTATTAGAAGAAAGTTACTTGTTTAATTGTCAGACAACTTTGAGAATATAGTAAAAATATCGATATGGATGTTATTGGCATTTAACCTTTCCTATTCTCTGATTCGATTTTTTATTTCATTTAAAAAAATAATGTCTTTTTTTTAATTGGATAAATTTGTAATAAAATATAATAAGAAAAACTCATAGATTACAATAAACGTGGACAGAGTGGAAAAAATTAAAATACATATTTTTTTATATTTATTACCCATTGCATTCTAAACATATAATATTTATTTTGAATTTCTACGAAGATAAACATATTTTGTTGCATTATCGTCCTTAGATAAAATAAATAATCGAAAAAATAATTTAGCTGACATTAATATTTATTTTATTAATTCGGAAATATTTTTCACTGATAACCAAATGTAAATTATAAAATCATTAAGTAAACTTGATTATTAAAGTTAAGCTGAATTTAATGGCACCGATTATATATTTATTATTTTTATTTTTAATAAATTAACTTAATGTTGTCTTATTATATTTTATAAAATGGATAGGATAAATAAATATGACATTTAATTGAATTGATGTCATATTATTTTTTTCTGGTTTGCCTATTTTTTTAAGAGAACCGCTCCCAGCGCTTTAGCATATGCACTAGGAAAATCGCTGGGAGTAAATAGGTTAAGTGCTTAGTGAGGATTTAATAAACGTAAGGGCGACTGAATAATAAATATCGTGGAATTTTAAATATTATTAAATATATTTTATATTAATAAAAATCAAATTTCTCGTGGTTTATACGTCTAATTATTAGACTTTTTGTTGTATTGGTACACTCGTTCTAAACGTATCTTGATAATAGAAAAATTTGGAAAAAATGTCCAATAAGAATACCGTAAAATTCTTACTTTTATTGACGATAAAAATAACCGTTCAGTTAACATTGAGCAGATTAAGACAGAATTAGTACCTAAATTTCATACTTTCAAAATTGGAAAAGGCGTTAATACAAGCGTATCTGTTGGGGATTCCATTGAAGAGGACACCATTATTATTGTATATTTTTGAGGGTTTCGCGTATCTAATTTCGTGGATGTAACAATTGTTATCTGCGTTCAAAATTTATCGCTTCAACATAATCTGCATACGTATGTAATATCGCAATTTCTCACTATATAACCGTAATATTCGGTCGATATGGTTCCCAGAGCCGAGTAATGTTCAATTATTCACTAGATATTCAACCAATCAAACCGTAAATTCGCGACACACGCACACACATCCACAATCCAACACCCACATTCGACAATTCGCGAAATTCGTCATCCGAGCCTTCATACACCGCAAACGTTTTCCCAGTTCGGAGCATCAGTAATGGCGAAACTTTTCGATTACAAGTGAAAGTATTTGTGCCCAAACTTTGAACAAACGCTTTGAAGGCATAGAGGCGAAAGTTTGTTCGAAACCGGAACCATGTATAGACGGATAGATACATGGTCGCGTTGAATGCGAGCTTTTGTGGTATGCGTACGTATTACATTTAAAAACGCTCCGATTCGTGCGGGTTGGCGACCGCTGCAACTCCTAACCGCTCCCCACGGAGTACCCAATCAATCATCCTAGGGCCCAAATGAAATATAGCGGTCGTGGCTTTGACAATTATATCACAAGCTTCTCCCATTGAAGAATCAATGGGTCAGACATATTGACAGGTATCACAATTTTGCAGCACACAGCCCCTAATTGGGTTAATAAATGGCCTAAATTTATTTTGCACACACATTCGTAAAGATTGGCGCGAAGGCCGCACCTCGCAAATTATCTCTTTTAACGTAATACAATGTTAACAAGAGTCGTGATTAAATTTACAAGGCAAATATTAATTCGCATGTTTGTAATATACACAGAATGTATGCTGAGGGTATTGGTATTGCTTGCGAGGTAATAATTGTTAAAATTTTATCACGTGTCATAAATTTATTCCAAAGATAGCATCACATGCTTATTTATACTTATAATATAATTAATTATTGTATTTTAGAATGATTGTGGTAAATACTTATGCTTGAAATGCCATTGATCGATTCGTATGTGCGAAAACTCCTAAAATTATTTGAAGGGTAGGATTATTAATGGGTTAAAGTGTGAATGGAGTTCACTCAATATGTTTTAATACATAAAATTGCTTATTCTTGTCTCTCCATCAACCACTGATATTTGTAATTAAAATATAAATGTGGGAGTTAATTAAATAGATCAAACGTATTTGTTGTTATTAAAAAATGAATCAAAAAAATACAGAGATATGAAAACTCGCGAAATTTACTGTCGCTGACTGAAGCAATTAATTGTGTTTTATTAAAAGATTCCATTAATCTAGTAATATTAAATATGTATTTAAACAGATATTAAATGTTGTTGAGTTTCCATTTATACAAACACTTATATATATTTATTTAAACTTGTAATATGAATATCTGAATAGATGAAATATCAATTTTGATCAATGTTTTATATATGCTGAACTCATTTTTTACACGGTAGATACATCTCACCAAAAACCGTGTTAAAATAATAATAAAATTCATAAAAAATAAATAGTTGTTGTAAAAATCGTGTTATTTGAAATGAAAAACAAGATAGTAATGGGAAATCGTATAAAAACAGTATAAATGAAAATTTAGTAATTAAATTATATTATATATTATTTTTTACATATAAATTTTAAATTAAAATATATTAGTATTAATAGTGTACATGGCTACTTGATCATATATATTTATTTGATAACAATTGAAAATATTATTATGGATCGTTAGAATAAATAATTATAATTATATATTTCAAAACCGTGTTAAAAGTTGTAAAAAATGAGTTAAGTGTACTTTTATATATCTAGTCAAGTTAGGTGTCAAAGAAAATCTATAATCCATAATATTATTAATTAACGCATGCGTTAAGACGGCTCGAAAATCGCGTACCTCAAAAGTTTATCAATCAAAAAAGTAACAATTATTATACGTATAAAAATATTTTTTCATAAAATGCCACATAATTTGGTGATATTATGGATATTTTAACATATCAATATGACGGGTAAATGACAACGCTCTCGGCAGAATGAGCTCTAGCAGCACGTGTCACTTGGCACGTCGTACCGGATGCGAGCAAGAAAAAACATCGCCCCCATGGGAGCATCACCGAATATTATTTTTTTTTCGCAAATCCAAACAATAAAGGATAATAATTATTAATGATATTTATTCTTTAGACTTTTTTAGACAAATGCAAAAAAAATGTCACATGTGAGATTTATATTAAAATAGTTATTCGAGAAAAATAATAAAACTTCCCAAATATACGCCATCTTTAAGACTAGGTTTAATGCTAAAATACATTATTAGAGTATACTAGATACTCTCATGATTAATGTTACATTTTCCTTTTTTAAGATAAAATTAATACATCAATATTATTGTTAATACATCACTATTTATTTATATATCGATCTTAAATTAATTTTGACTCAGTTTTTTTCACTAAAATGACTATTCATGATTTTTAAATAATATATAAGATATATTATTGTTTAATGTTAAATCTCATGGTTGTTATGATAAGTTTGTACATAAAAAATAAATCTTAATAATAACACTATATTATTACATTGTTATAAAATTCTAAAAATTGTTATATTGTACGTTTTAACCTCACAAAGGACTGAAATTCGTAGTCTAAACAAATGGTCTTGTTGGAATTTTCTTGATTATTTTCATTGAAAATGCCCCCAAGGCATGTTGACCTATCGCTAGTTAGAAACATACTTTTGCCTGTAATTTACGTAACTACGACAAAGTTACCTTTGATGCTGTTTTGAACAGTTTCGTTAATTAAGATGTCGCCGTACACTTTATCGAGAGCTTTAGAACAGTTTTCCAACGTGAACTTCAACCTGTTTTATATTCGCGATGGTATTAAAATTTCCATGATACGTTTCTAAGAAATAAATTTCAATTTGTTTTGTGTCATATTTATGACGGCAAAGCTAGAACAATAGTGTCACAGGAGATAAAACACGATTTTATTATAACATCGCCAATGTAATGGTCCAAGCTGGGCGACGCTGTATGGAAAGTTTTATTTTATCGCCGACAATATTGTGAGACAGATGCCAGACCCGTTCGAAAATCGCACTTTTGACTTTGATGTAAGGGCGCGATTCGCGAAAAAAAATCATTTCTGACGTGATTATATGCCAAAAAAATATTTTCATCCATGAACGACATTTTAGCCACCTCCGTTCGTCTCGACCTTTTTATTTGGTCCTTGTCAAAATGTCGCAGATCTTCATCATCCCGCATATCCCAAGTGTATCACATCAACGTTGCTGTAAGCCGACATTTATATCATTGCGAAATGAAAGGAAAAAATATATATAGGACATTTCATCAGAGAATATAATTTATAATTTCAGCTCCCCGAGTAAATTAATATTTTATTCCTCCATTAATTTAATTACTTTCGGCTTAATTGAATTAATTCCCTTTTTCAATAACGACGTTATTCGGCGGGATAATGTATAGCGAAAAAAAATATTTATTGTATTCGGCATCTCGTCTTCCATTTTGTTTTAATTGCAATCAAAAGTCAAAAGGCGGCTTTGCCAAAGTTAACTTCGTTAATGTCCAAATTTGGGCCTAACGAATGCTGCCCGTCACCATGGCTGCCTTTAATATTTGATCCATATCAATTTTCATATTTAATCTTAAATTTTTGTCACGAAATATTTATTTGGCGACACAAAAAAAGAGGCTGAATAAAACAGTCCCGGAGACTTGTTTTTGATAAATAATGCTGGGTCCACTTTTATTAGGGCCCCAAGTATTTTGAAACGTGAATCAAAATTCACAAAAATAATCAACGTAATTTGATTGTTTTTCAGCTTTCGTTTAATTTTCATCCCTTTCAATGAGATGACGATGGAACTTAAGAAGTGCCCTGGATAATTTTAACATAAATTATTTAATTCATCATTAAAAATTGCTGCAATAGACAATATACAATGTGTTAATTTATCGATAACCAGAATGATATATTGAGACGTTGAATCATCAGTCCCACGTCCATCCCTACATCGTCAAACGTCACGTACTGTTTGAGAACATCCATCTAAATTCTGACCACGCCCATTGTCGGTCGTACATGGTTGCAGCATCTTGATGATTCAATGGGCCATGATTAAGAATTATCTATACATTTCTCTCTTAATTTATTAAATATGTAATCATATTCTTTAAACAAAAGACATATTATATAAATTTGTATATAATGATTTTTCTGATATATTATTCTTGAAAGCAAAAATTGGATGACAAAAGCCATATCATTTTCGTATCTAACATAAATAAATAATGTTTGTATATACTAAAACTAGTTTATGTAACAGTTTTGTAATCTAAATAAATACATAATAATCCACAATATAAATCTTTTCATACATCCATTTCATGCGTGAGTAACTTAGGCACATTCATAAAGTAACCCAATATATGAGGGGGACCGAAATCATTTTATGGTCAGATACATATTATTTTCAGGCTCTAGTTGTTCACTTAACATTATTGTTGAAAAATCTTGCTCTTGTAAAAAGTTACGTCACATATTGAAGGGATGTATTTCACATAATTTTGCTGTTTTTCTTGAAACAAAAAAAA
>JAGXCT010034255.1:0-46894 GCA_022495035.1 Philopotamus ludificatus
CGTTTTGTAAAATGAACGCTATACAAAAAACCGCCGCAAACGCTATAGGAGGGTTCACTGTAATATTACTAGATCAGATACCATTTTTTCGCAGTATTTTATATTTAACAGAGGATGTCCTTTAAAAATAATACAAATTATGAATAAATTAAGAATTTCTCTTCTTTAATTTTTTTCATAAAGTTATTAATTAAACTACTTAGGTTATAAATAAATTAAATTAGATTAATATAAGAAATGCATTATATAATATTAGTAGTTAAGGACAGTTTTAACGCTTTAAACATCACGGAAAACCTTATAATAAAATTATATATAAATTTTAAGCATGATTAACTTAATTCATTAATTATTAATAATCTTATTTTATTTGAAGGCATTTAAATTTTTGTTTGAATTATACAAAATATTAATAAAGAGAAGGTCTTTAAACTCAAAATTGTAAGAATAGATTTATATTATTCAGATTAGGGGTTCCCAACTTTTATTCTACAACCTTTTAATTAATCTAATTTCTTCATCGACTCCCTTACATTTTTTTTTCGATATTATTTACAGCAATGACGCAAATACTGCGGTAATTTTTGACATATGTTGACGTATGTAAAAAATATAATATTATATAATAATTACATGCATTAAAAATTAAGTAAAATTATAAAATAAAAAAAATTATCCCTTTATCCCTTTAAAACTGATTCCTATAATATTTTTATGGCTATAAATGATAGTTATTAAAAATTAATAACCCTGCAAACTGTTTTAATGAATTGACATTGACATATGCTATTAAACGAGATGAGAAAAAAAATATGAATGAGATATTCTTGACTTAATATTTATATTTTTGTCGGCTTGTTTATTTTCTTGAACCGTGTTCATATAAATAATGTATACGCCATATAATATTTGACCATAGCACAATCAAGCTAACAGCATTCGGTGAATTTTATTATTTTATTAAAATCATGACATAAAATTGTTATATATATAAATAAATAGTTAGTTATTGTCGTGTAAGAATATCGGTGGCCAAACTGTGTATGTCCAATGTAAACTGCGTACTTGTTGCAACAGCTGTTTTGCATAGTAATTTCGCGATAAAGGCTCGCCGTACAGTCATCGCCTTTTGACAATTTGGGCATGGTCCCAAAATTTCCCAAATTCGAACGCACAATGG
Source organism: Philopotamus ludificatus (assembly GCA_022495035.1). Lineage (NCBI taxonomy): Eukaryota > Metazoa > Arthropoda > Insecta > Trichoptera > Philopotamidae > Philopotamus > Philopotamus ludificatus. The sequence goes on from JAGXCT010034255.1 coordinate 1,181, forward strand.
CTACAGATTAAATATTGAGTCATGTAACTTTAGTAGCGCGCATACGTCTCGGACACGTGATCCATCAACTTATTAAAACAATATTAAAGTGTAGTAAAACGATATTAAATTCAAAACTAATTGACGGATTAATACGCCATGATGGATAAGCTATTAAAATAATTCATTTATTGTAACAAAACAATATAAATATTAATCTTCGAGATTAATTTTCTTAATTAATAAGCTACGCTCGTATATATTTTGCGAATTCAGACATACATGAGATAAGCAAACAAACATATGATTAGGATTTCGCTTAGAATCGACGCCGAGCAAACACTATCAAACCACACGATTGATTATTTTAGGAATACAAAATAAATACGGAGACAATTTTTTTTGCTATTTTTGAAAACAAAAAAAAACACGGACGTCAAGTGATGAAGGTTTTTTGCTTGGATCGCAAAAAAAACGATCGTCTATTTTCCGGCGTTTGATTTCCCCCCAAAATGTATAAACCCTCATCAATCTGTCGATTTTTTAAGACGCATTTTTTTGTTGAATAATATAAAATTTATTATCAATCATTCTATTTATATATATATATATATATATATAATATATATATATATATATATATATATATATATATATATATATATATATATATATATATGTGGGAGTTAATTCTAGAGATAATATATCCGGCTCCGTGTTCACAGACAAATAATTGTTTCCGTTGAACAGCCCTGGAGACCGTAACGTACTGCCGGGTGCTGTTTGTAGGTTTTGATTAGAATTCAAATTAAGTGCACCTGTTTTACCGCTTAATGTTCAAACAGTGACAGTTTCAATATATGTACGTATGTGCGGTTTATAAATTATTTCTAAACTTAGTGGATTCTTGAAACTTGTATGTGTATGATTTCAAGGACGATTCAATTATAATCGACCTCTAAATTAATTTTAAAAAATAAAAATTACTCAAAAACATATATTTTAATTAAGAAAAAAATAATATTAGCGACACGTTTCATGTGTTCGAATTAGCTTGCAATTTACCGTAAAATTACAATAACCGCAAACGGTAAATAATTTCTTCCATTACCGGTTTTCCGGTTATTTACCGATACATGAATAAAAAATAGACGTGGATTATATTCAACTAGTCGGCAAGTCAAATATTTGCCACGATTTTTTCAAGTTCGAAATATAACATTTCTCTCTGAATAACATTGTTTATATCTTTTTTTGTCTTATCAATTTTTTTTTTTATTAATTAAAGCTTTTCTTCAAGTGTTAATATTTTGACTATTTCTATCTCATCTTCTTCTTTGTATTTTTGTTCAGAAATTTTATAATTCTCATCCCTTGAAAATACATGCTTAGTTATATCTATGATTTTCGCCATTATTTTTGTTTTATATGTTATATTGAATATTCCATATTCGTCAGAATCATTTATTGTATCAGGATCATAAAGATAATTAACCACATTGAAATATATCGTCCTTCTTTCCTTTATTCGAATGAGTGGCTTTTCTTTAAGTTCCTTGGCTAAAAAAGAACTGTATTTAGCAGTAGCGTACGATGGACTTGATGTTGGGTGTGCTGAATGTGGAAAAAAAATACAGTTTTTTTTTAATGAATTGTATTATTATTAATACAATAATTCTATTCTTCGTTTTTGCGTCATAAATTTTTCAAGTAATATCAATGGAGAAAAAAATACTCATAAAACTAAAATTGAAAGGCACACTTTACGATAGTTCCATTGATAAATTTATATAAAAGCATAAATAATAATAAAATTCATTAAAAAAAAACTCAATTTTTTTTCCACATCTAGCACACCCAACATCAACACTTAATTAGCGGTAAATTTTCGAATTTACCGGTAATTACCGATGGTGCGTTTTTAGCGATTCACCGGTAAACCGATAAACCGGTTAACCCAGAGGTTCCCAATCTTTTTCGGTTTACGGCTCCCTTAGAACATCAAATTTTTCCGCGGCTCCCTTAATACTTTTTTTTTTAATTTTTGACCTTCTTAAAAAGAGGGAGCGTAAAAAGATGGCGCAAAAATTTCGAGAATTGGAAATTACAAAAAAATTTGCTGAATTGTTTAATTGAATATTTCGCGGCGCCCTTATGACGACACCGTCTGTGAGCCGCGGCTCCCAGGGAGCCGCGGCTCACACTTTGGGAAACCCTGGGTTAACCGGTAATGCAAGCCCTAGTTCTAATAAAGCTTTTAGCGTGTTATTTCTGTCATGTGTTGTTGAATTTCTAATTATCGGGAAATCAGTTATCTATTTCTGAGTTTTTTGTTTCACAATTTTTTATAAATTTCTTGATATCCAGTCATACAAATCTGCAGGTCTCGTTGGATTTTTAAAGCTCGTTAGATTAGGATCATAAGTGAGAAAATCGTGTTCCCTACTCTTAGCAAATTACTTAGTGAATTAAAGCAGTTGTTAATTAATACATTTCATCACTTTTATTTAATACGTTTTTTTAACCATTAGTCATTAGCTATTATGACGTAAAATTGTGTCCTTTTCGTTCTTTATAGTGGATCGTATTATTTCAAAAAACATGTAAAATAACCGTGTAAAAACGAGTTGAGTGATATGCACTCAAATCAGAATTAAATGATAATTACGTCACATAATTAGTTAACCTTTGAGTAATTACAGCAGATTTTGACGTCTCTGTCGTTTACAGTACAGTTAAATTCAAATTGCATTAGTAAATGTCCATAAAATAAGTTATGGACACCTTTGTAAACTATTATCGTCGTAAGGTTGCAATAAAGGGTAATGCAATTTTTTGTTGCATTGCTCTGAAACCAGTTTGCCATTGACTGAATTGAGTTAACACGTCTTGATTGATATTGTTTTAAAACTTGTTAATATTATTTCTGTTTGTATATTTTATTTATTTTCGCTCCATAATAAAAATAAATACAAAGGCCAGAGATTGAAGTGACATATTTGCGGTATTTTATGCTATTTTTATTCGATTGATATCAAAAAAAAGCTACCCAAATCATCTGAGGTATTTATAAAGACATCTTAAATCCTTGACAGTGCTATGGATGGTACAAACGTGTCGAAAATTATTAAATCGATCATGACACTTATTGTTGTTGGCTTCTGATCCGCGTAAAACAATGAAGGAATTGTCAAAAGACGAGGAATTTAGATTCCGTGCGAACTTTTTGCAACGGTTTTAAAACAATGAATAAACATCTAGATATGAAACTAATCTGTATCTTATGAGAATTGTTATTGGTGATGAGAATTGGGTCTTTTACACCATTATACATTTTTATTAAATAAGGTCATGATTGACTGAAAAATGTACTCTTTTCCAGCATGATAATGGATCATCATTTTAAGCTGATGAAACATTCGCTTCTAGATAAAAACAAAACACTCAAAGTCAGACATTATTAAAAAACAGTCAGAATTTTACGAAAAATATATAAAATACTAACCATTCCGAAGAAGAAGGTTATATAGAACAACAGAATAATATTGTACAGTTTTTTTTTTCAGGCAATACATATATCCTATTATCCTTTCAGGTTCATGAAACGTGCTCTATCTAGTTTATTCACTCGAACGCGTATTTTAATTGTAGTTATCCAAATTCTTCCACAAAAGGAATAAAAAACTATTTTTCATGCAGTAAATACGATATTGTGTTGTTTTGCGCCCATGAATAAATATATACTTTTTTTATTCCAGGGATTCGTCCTAGAACAAATAATTGTGTAAAAATAAAGCATTCGTTTTAGATACTTTTCAGAAATATATAAAAAAATATTGTAGCCTTTGAATATTTTTCATCAATTAAATATAAAAATAAAGGTATTAGTAAATAAATAATCTATTTTTCTGTAAATTTGCAGGGATGAGATAGCCATGATAATATTTTTTATTTTTAACATAGAAAAAGTAGTAAGAATGGAAATAAGTAAGAATTCATTTCCTTAAACATTATAATATTATTATTTCATCGTATAATAAAAATAAAAAACATTTATTGGAAAACATATGTATATATGAATTTAATTATATAGATATATTTTAATCTGCGCAAAAAACTGAGATTTAAACATTTAAAACATCAGGGAAAATGATATTTTAGTTATTAGTATAGTCAACCCTTCTATAGTGTTCAGATAGGGACTACGCTATAGAAAAAAACGCTATAGAAAGTCAGGCACCCATACAAAATTTGGAGTTAGGTTCTTTTAATTGTATTTTGCGATTTGAAGCAAATCAAACATTTGACCCATTTTTATATTTTCTATGACCTTGCACGTTTAGTTGGATAACAATAACTCGTGCCTATAAGCGCGAGGGGGTATTGAGTTAGTATACTTCTTCCAGTTTATTCATTCGCAACAGATATGCAAAGGGACAGTTTTTAGTTATATTTTTAAAGTGCTTTATCATATAATAAATAAATAAAGGGGCAAAGAGCTACTGACAATTATTTTCTAAGTGAATGAACGCTATAGAAGGCACCGCTATACAAAAAACCGCCGTAAACGCGAGGGGGTATTGACCTAGCATATTTCTTCCATTTTTCATTCGCAACAGATGTGCCAGGAGAGTTCAAAGAGACGGTTTTTTTAGTTAATTATTTTAAAATGCTTTGGCATATGATGAATAAATAATAGAAAGATAAATATAAATTATGAAACCTGTTCGGAAATATGTTTTAATTTAGAATACATATTAATATAAAATAAAAATATATCAAAAACAAACAATAATTGAAAAAAGAAAAAAAATGGTACATTTAATAGTCAGAGTCATCTATTATCACGTTCCATCGAGACTTTTTTAATATCCGTTGCTCAATTTATAAAAAAATGATTGAAAACCCCTTTTACACATAAATACCTAAAGCCTTAAAAATCGTATGCATCGATTTACTTGATAATAATTTGTTCCACGACTATACAAGTAGAAAAATATTTTCTTACTGTATTGTAATGAATATCCCTGGAATGTTTTTATACGGTGATTCACCAAAAAAAGAACAGATTACGCCTAACGTATTAAAGGGGCAAACAGCTACCGACAATTATTTTCTAATTGCACGTACATATTTAAAATCCACATTAATAATATATTTACTAATATTCTAATTTAACCTTGAAAATATTGCGTTTTGTAAAATGAACGCTATTGAAGGGACCGCTATACAAAAAACCACCGCAAACGCTATAGGAAGGTTAACTGTATATTACTCCGAACCTACAAAAAATATGGTTTCAGATAATACGGCAATTTATTTTCATATGCGTATATTAGAAATAGCAACATCGAATAACTTAGACGTGTGCGTACGTTTAATTTTCAGATTTATGTGTGCAAAAAATCGCAATTACGATATTACACAGGGTAATGTGATAATACAAGTTTTTAATGTCCTTGTTAAGTGAAATAATAAATCAGGGCATGATGTTCATATTTAACATGTCTCCTGAGAACCGTGAACTTGTCCCGGTTATAATTTATACGCGCAGACACGTTCCGTGGCTCGTGTTATTTATTTATTTTTTCCTCTGCAGACATTATGAAAAAATTCCAAAACAGTATGCCGAATGTAGTCCATTCCTCACTTTCTTAATGTTTTCTCATACGGCGAGTAATCCGATATTGTGTGCGAGTAGAAAAAGTGATCGCACATGTCATACATGATGCGAGAGCTTGTCGTTCCGTAAATTCGTTAAGAAATCATCCGGGCTTAATATATCTCAACTGCGATATATTCGTTATAATAAAATTTTATTTATTAACATTTTTAAATAAAATATTTGATATATAAATATGCTTTTTGATGTAAAATATTTTTTTATACGATTACGGAACGTCTATAATTATATATAAAAAAATATAAGTAGCATTATCAACATAGGGACATTGAGGCTTTTATTATAGAGAGCAATAGATAATTTATGATATTTTTCCATGCACGAGTTATTGTTAAAATGTATTATCTTTTATGCAGCATTTATGATAAACTTTTATAAAAGCATCTACGCCGTATAGCGAGGCATTGCATATGGTACATATTAAAAAATATATAAATAAATAATTTACTATATTAATGTTCTGGAAAAGAATGACCTAAAGATGTGACCTTGATCTATGGAATTTGTAAAAACTCTCATGATAATTCTCTTATGATTGTTCATGATCATTTTATATTATCGTTAGCTATTAAAAAATAGATAATATTAATTAATCAATAAAAACGTGATTACTATTATATCTGTAGATTTTTACACGGTTTTAATGCCATAAAAATAAAACTGCTTAAAATAGTAATCATTAAAAATTAAATTATCACCAGAAAGTCGTTTTTGTGATTTAATAATAATATTTCACGAAGCAACGTGCTAATTAATTATTTTTGTGATGTATTATTATTATTAATAAGAATTCATTATATTCCACTTAATTAGGATACATTGGGCCAAAAAATAATTTAATTTTAAGGATCTTATGAGTATAGCTAAGGGTAAAATTAAAAAAATATGTATTCCTAAACTTATTCAGTTACTTAAAACATATTGAAATACAATAAAATAATTTATACTTATAGAGTATCTTTATACATACATTTTTTTTACGTTAATAACGCCCATTTGCAAATCAAATGCACCCTTTTGCAAATCAAATACAACTTTTTACAAATCACATACAACTTTTTGCAAATCAAATTGACCCTTTTAAAAATTAGTTGAATAATTAAATCATCATCATCAACATCATTTGCCAGTCACAAGGCTCTCACTCGCTGAAAGCATGGACCTTACCAAACTCTCGCATGGTAGTCGAGGCAAAAGGAACGTCTCACACGTGACGTGAGGGCTCCCCTTTCGTGTCCATACCGCGGGGACCCGAGCCGTCTTGGTATGCGGTTTTTTGTAAAGAGTTTCCCTCTCTTGGCCATTGCTGGCGTTGGACGTACATCTTCTACCATGTTGGTATCGGATTTTACCCTCTCAACTGTGTCCAGGCGTGTAGGAGGAGGTTTGCCTCGGTATTCGTTTGTTCTCTCCTCTAAAACGTTATCTGCTTTTAACGAGTCACGAGTGACGAGTAGCGAGCGACCACACACGCACACCTATATAGATACACAGGCATACATATGCACATCTGCCCTCTCCCTCTCAAGTTTCCCTCTCTTGGCCATTGGTGGCATTGGACGTTTAGTTAAATAATTAAATAATCTTCAATATATATACGTTTTTTATCAGTTCCTTTAACCCTTTGATTGCCGAAATCCGATATATCGGATTTTTCTACATTAGCGAGAATTGCCGGATCCGACGGATCTGAAATCGTAGTATCCAATACATTTTAAATCTGTAGGGTAATAGGCTTCAGGGGTATATAACAATTTTAAACAACACGTGCAACGCATACAACGCCGCCGCTACAGTATATTTATAAATTAAACAACACATTTTTACTTTTTAATTATTAATTAAAAAATCGTGGCATTTCTGGAATAGTAATTGCAGAAGGCCCGGCAACCAAAGGGTTAAAAACGTAAAAAACGGGTTCCACTGTATTTAATACCGCGATTCTAACCCGGAATTTACGTTTGCTCGCTAATTACATTTTTTAAGCAGTACAGAAATTTGAAAAATCACTTTCCTGTTTAACTAATTTTTAAAAGGGTCAATTTGATTTTGCAAAAAGTTGTATTTGATTTACAAAAGGGTGCATTTGATTTGTAAATTATTTGACGTAAAAAAACTGTATAAAAGAATAAAATAATAAAAAGTAGTAGTATCTTTGACTGAACTTTTTCTATAACATCTTTTAAGAATTTAATCATTCTTCAAATTTTCCCGATCTATTCTTTATTTAAATGAGTATTAGCTTAGAAAATTGAACTACTCTTATATTCGAGGATCAAGTCGGATTAATACGTACCGGCACGTCGTACCGTTTCATAAAATCTTTAGACGATACCGTCCCGTTTAAAAATATGGCATTCTAATTTATATGATTTTGAGCAATATAGCTTTCTATAGTTTTCTATAACTTCTACTCGATATATGCAATATTTTGAGAAGCTCAGATTTAAAACCGTTTTTCATTTAATTTCAAATTATTTTAATTTGCTTTTCAATATATGCAGGTGTTCTTTGGAACGACTAAATATTTATTAAAAAAAATAATTATGCATATTTAAATTATTACAAAATCAAAGTGATACAAGGGCACGTAAATATATATTTAAAAAAAAGTTTTGACACATGAAATTGTTAGTTTATAGGAGTTCGATGGTAGCAGATGCCTTTTTTAACGAATTAATTCGATGTCACCGACCATTTTATTTTTTCGGTCCAAATAAATGGGAGATTCGTCCACCGCGGATTGAATAACGGCCGATATTCGTGTTTAGAGCACGCGAATAAATACAAACGTTTCGCAACGGAATAAATTATTGGCGAAAAGAATTATTTAGTTATCGAGCGGTCCCATAAAATACAATGTGATCGGGGAAATAGCCAATCCGTCACGGTTACCGACAGGCCAAATGGAAAAGGTCAATAAAAATTAATGGATCAACCGAGATTTTATGGTTTGTATTTTTATTTATTTTGTTGCCATTGTGGAGTTGCATAAAAATAGTTTAATAGTAGTTAAATAGTTAAAAATAGTATATGGTATTTATGTGCATATAGATTTATATAGCGAAATGCATCGCGATTCGTGACTCAACCGGTTGGTACATTTCGCCATAGACACCGAGCTAGACAATATATGTATATATATATCTATTTCATTTAATATGTGAATCCATGGCCATATACAGTTTGCTGACAAGTCATTATGAACAATCGACAGGACCTCGTTAACCCGCAACACCACACTTGTTAACTCTATTAAAGGTGTTGGCAATAAATTAGCGAAGCTTGTTTCGATGCGGATCGAAACCTGTGGAAGTTTGCAAGAGCGGCCTTGGATTTTTTTTCAGAATGATTGACATCTCGTTATCGAGAGAGGATCGATTATTTCAGCCGATGGAGAATATTAGGACGTCAATTGCTTCAATTTTTAACTAATTATAATATAAAAAAATATTTAAATATTTTTTGTAATAATGTTCGTTTCGATCAAAGAATATTCGATATTTTAAACAATGTCGTACTGACATATCTTGACATTATGATGCTTACTTTATCGAAAGGTTTCACGTGTTTTGATGTGCTGTATGAATTTCCTTCAAAGAAAATATGGAAATAGAAAATTGTATTTCGGTCAAGAGCAACATCATAATATTTCCTTAGCCTCCGTATTCAACTAAAATAGTTCCTTGCATTTATTTTATTGTTCCCGAATGTAAGAGAACAAGTAAGGATGATTTTTTTTCAGCATTTAGAAAATATTTAGAAGAGATAAATGCTAAAACATGATAAATGATTTTTTGGTAAAAAAAACAATAGTTTTCATTTTTTTTTTATCTCAGTTAATGATTCGTTTAAAAACATAATTCTTTCTGTGGGACCCTCACTATGGAATGTATAATAATAACTAATCTTCAAATATGAATAAAAATATGAACAAACAAAAGAAAAAAATATTCTTTCTTAAAACAAAATAAATTTTAAGTTTGAATCATTTTTTACCTAATAATGAATTATTTTATGTAAAGAAATTAATTGGAAATAAAAATAGAAAATGGTTTTTAGTCAATATATAAAAAAATAAAATGAAAATAAAAAATAGACATAATTTTTTTTTTAAAAAAAATAGTATTGTTTCGCAAAATTATCAAATATTATGAACTCTTCTAGGAACTTATAAAACTTTTTTGTAATAAATTTGTATAAAAGCTCCTTTAATTATTTAATACCTTATAAATAATCTAATCAGTTTTTGGACAGGGATTGCAAACATTTTTATATAAAATAAAAAAAATGCTATTAACAATATGCATGTTGAAAATCTTAAAAACTGATTTATTTTGAAAACATTACTTGCATTTATAATTTAGAAAGCATATTTCACGTAGACCCTTTGTGCATTTGTCCAGATGTATCAATACACAGAAAATACAAAAAATATGTATTTTAATTAAACGAAAAAATGTATATTTTGCATAATTTTTTTATAAAAATTTTGAGGCCGATGATCGGCCCCGTGGGAGTAAAAGAGTTAATAAAGCTAAGTATATATTTTTTTTATATTTTAAACAACAGTATTTATAGATTAAATATATAATTTATAATACAAAAATATGGCAGAACGTATTATGTATAAAGAAGTTTTCATATAAAGAGATTTTACGATAAGATAATGAATGCCCAGATCCATGCAAAAAATATCTCACATCTCTATAAAAAATAATATCCTTAATAAAAGTTGACCAACATTTTTTGCAGTGTCCTATGCTATTTTTTTGTGTTATATACTAATATATAAAATAAGATAATTTATATGCTGATCGCTCCATAAAGATATTATTAATATAAATATTGTAATATATTCAAATTGACTTATAAACTGCGAGATGAAAGTATCGAAATTTGCGTGAGTGCGAATAAATTTTGCACGCGTACTAAATATGCGATAAAACTCACCATCAAAATTAGGATCGTTTGGTATCAATTTTTTAAAATAGAGCGCACGTTTAACACAACATTCATTATTACGAATACGATCGGAAACAGTTGGCATTTAATCTCGGCGAAAAGTTCGCAATGCGTTTTCACTTTCGCGAAGTTTTCTTCGCGAAGTTTTCCCGGACATGGCCGCGAGCGACACGCCCTTCCGCTCCGGCTGCTCGCGGCTAACTGAATCGCTTTCTATACGAGATGACAATATAAATTCTCGTGTAGTACGGAGGCAGATAACGTGGTATGAGTTATGCCACTGAAGCTTTCGCACATGACATCAGTGCGAATTTTATACGAAAATGCATCGTGATTCATTTTATTTTTATTGCTAAAGAAAATAATTAAAATTCATTGCATACGCGAAAGTGGTTTCCATTGTTTGAAAAAAAAATGGTTGATTTTGGAATGGATGAGCCAACCGTTGCCTTAATAATGGTGATAAATGGTTTGTATTAACGATATTATAAATAATAATAAATGCGGAAACGCATGTGCAACAAGCATCACGCTATTTGTGCATAGCTGCATTTATATTGTATTATAAATATGGATGAAAATATTTTTGCAAACAAAATATGAAATATATTAACGCATAATAGCTAATAAGCAAAACATGTAAAAAAGTTTTAATATTTAAAAAAAAATGATTTTCGACATTTCCGTGCCTATTTGGGACCTTAAGTGTTTGATTTTTCTTAAATAATTCTTTTAATATAAATCCTACATATCACAAAATTGTTGTATTAGAAATAATCATTGTTCTTTATTGTCCGCAATTGCGGGAAAAAAATTAAAACGGAAGCGATGTATTTTCGCTTGCATCCATTCATTCACCCTAACTTTTTGCATTTGTCTAAAAAAGTCTAAAGAATAAATATGAATTATCATTGAACTTTATTGTCCGCAAATGCTAAAAAAATAAAAAAAAACCCAATAATATTAGCTGCAGTGGTTACACAAACATTGTTTTTTTCGCTCCGTACTGTATGCGAGCGAGAAAAAACATCGCGCATGTGCAAGTGCGAGTGAGACCACGCGCGTGACTTATGCGTCAAATTAATTAGAAAACAATCATAAATATATCATGAATAAATATTTTTATCAATAGAATAATCCATTTTTTAAACAAATGAATCGAAGAATTCATCAATATCTTGGCTCGAAATGCTTGGGGTCTATTTTCATACACTAATTTTATACTGAATAGACCCCATCGGCCGACGCCGTTGGTTTCGAGCCCCCTGTGACGGATCAGTTTAAAAAACAGCGAAAGATATATTTGGAAAAAGACTATAATTGCGTCTAGGGTATTATGTGGCTGCGGGATAAGGTTGGAGTACAATGAGACTGTATGAATAATTAAAAGACAACATATTAATATAAAATCTTTGAAAGGCCGCACGAGAAAGTCTCATGCAAGTTGCTTACCCCTGCTTTAGGGCTTGGCGGACCATTATTTCCATTATTTTAAATCCTGCAGACCAACAATAGGATTTTTTTAGCGTTAAATATATTTAGAGATAAAAGAATACATAAAATAAAACTATTAATGGTAAACACGTTATGAAAGCTTTAGCTTAATTAAGTTTTAATATTTAAAAAATGATTTTCGACGAAAAATTTGGGTTAAAAAAGAGGTATATTTGGGATCGCAAGTTTTTTTTATATTTCTTGTATAACTCTTTTAATATAAATACTACATGTCACAAACTTTTTGTATTGTAAATAATTATTGACCTTTATTGTCTGAAATTGCGGAAAAAATTAAAACGGACGCGATGTTTTTCTCGCTTGCATCCGGTACGATGTTCACATATTAACACGTTTTGGGGCAGGATATTGCAGAGTTCGCGCGTTACTTAAGCATGATATTGATTATTAAAAAATCAAAGATATGGATTATTACTATTTATATTCTAAGAGTAATCCATTTTTAGCACTTAATGTTGACTTGAAATGCTTGGGGTCTTTTTTCTATAGTAAATAGACCCCATCGGGATTGGTTTCGAGCTATAGTGACGGGCGATAGTGGTGCAAAGGGATTTTTATACTCTCCTTGTGCACACACAAAAGTGAGACCATGTGGACCATATCAGTGTATCAAAAGTGAGACCATATCCATTGCTGACTGCCATACCCACTTAAGCGGCAATACAAATGAGCAAGAGAGAGACAAAGTGTATGGCGCAGTTCCTATCGCAATACATCGCTGACTACTTCTCTATTTTACTTAGAAATTTAAGCATTGAAATTTAGTTCGAGAAATATTTCATTTCGGAATCTAATAATAAAATTTAAGAGGCAAATTTATAAATATAATAAAATATCCTACGCGAGCTACCCAAATGTCGCTCGCGAGCGACCGGTAGCTCGAAAGCTACCGATTGACGACCACTGATTTAGAGTCTGTACGTCTTTCTGTTACATTTCAAATCATCACAAAAAATATGGCATAACTTTTTAACATTAACTCTGTTTTTTATACGATTTTAGGAAAAATTTACGAAGAGTTACTCTGATAAATTATCTAATTTGTTTTCTATTTATCCAACTAATAGATACGTAGACACGAAGAAAACTTTAACGGTGCCAGAATCCTAGCATTATTAATAATAAATAATTAAAGATTGTTATCACCGTCAACTCTTCTATAACGTTCAGATAGGGACCACGCTATAGAAAAAACGCTATAAAAAGTAAGACACCCATACAAAATTTGGGGTTAGGTTCTTTTTATTGTATTTTGCGATTTGAAGCAAATAAAATATTTGACCCATTTTTATATTTTCAATGACCTTGCATGTGTTTAGTTGGATAACAATAGCTCGTGCCTATAGGCGTGAGGGGGTATTGACCTAGCATATTTCTTTCAGTTTTTTCATTCGCAGTGAAACCTGCACGTACATATTTAAAATGCCCATTAATAATATATTTACGTAAATTCTAATTTGACATTGAAAATATTACGTTTTGTAAAATGAACGCAATAGAAAAAAAAGCTATAGGTATATGTATATATGTATTTCATCATCACATTACAAAAGTATTGTCTCAGTCAATTACATTACATATGTATTGCACTATATCAGTGATGGCGAACCTTTTAGAGAATTGGCTAAAATTTTTTGAAGTGGGTAAAATTTTAATATTTTAATTACACTAGAGAATAGCTAATATGTTAGGCTTTTAAAATAAAACATTATAATCGTTTGTTTTAACATGGTCGACATTTTATATTACGTCTGGAAAATCCGGGATTTACCAAAGAAACACTCCAAAGAAAATTTTACTAGAATCATAAACACTTTTCAGCGCCGTGTCCATAAAACTTCAGCATAAATTAACGTATTACTTTATTTGACACCGTTTTTATTTGACACCGTTTTATTGTATTCATTTTTATTATATCAATTATTCTTATTTATAATTAATTAAAATCAGGAATAATTAAGATGAATATTTTTTTTTATCAAAAACTGATACATAAAGCTCTTTATATGATGAAAAATTAATAAAAACGATTAATTTTTCATCAAATTATAATACTTTTGACAGGATCCTACCCTACTCTCAATACAATGAACCCTGAAATGATTGAAGGTCACATAAATTTCTCATTAAAAGTGATTCGCGTTACATCAAAGTGTTAACTCAACTTAGTTCGCTTTGAATACTATACGTATGTAATCTTTCAAAGAACAAAACTCAATGTAAATTGACAGATTACAAACAAGAAACGGATTTTCTTGTTTAATTTATCCAACAACATAATTTGACGTTAATTAAACGACATGTTATTCGATTATTTAAAAAATGAACCAGGAAACGATATTTATTATTAGAGCATGAGATTTATTTTATTAAAATTGATGGAATTGTTTGGCGGATTATTTTTTATTTGCGCAAATAATAATTCTGAAAAGTTTTAAAGTCGTTATGGATATAATGCGTTACTCAATGTAGGCTTTTATGGGACAGCATAAATATTAAAGTAGTGTACTGTGGCAATTTTATTTTTCTGAAACGGAAGACAAAAGTATTATGTGACCTCATAATCTGTTTTGTTTTAACCGGATATAAACTTTGACGTAGCGAATTGCACTACATATTCCTAGAGATTTACTATATAATTATACCATTAAAATTACAAATATTATTCGCCGAATCTAAATTGTTAATTAGAATTCGTGGAGTGACCTAAATACATGGAGAGGCATGTACATTGGTCAGGATTCTGAATCGGATTATGACTCTAGTATGCAAATCCTATTAATGATAAAAGATTGATTCGTCTGCTAATGGTTTCTCGGATTATACTTTAATTGAATAATCATTTTAAAAGTTCCCGATTTATTATTTTCCACGTGTTAAACTTGTTACTTAAAATGCGCCGAAGAAATCCTATTAGGACTTTCTGTTTTGAGCCAGAAATTCATTCGTCAATAGTAAAAGTGTTTTATTGAAAACGTTGCTCCAGTTTTGAGAGTTTGTTTCAGCTAACTTCCGTATTCCGATACAAAATATTTTCAAAGCTTTTAAAATTTCATTCAAGGTAATTTACATGTTTAGCAATAAATTATAAATCTTCTAAAAAAAGTCTGGTTCTAAAAATATCATAATTACGAAACGATCTAAAAGAATTGATTTTTTTTTATTTACTTATATTTTATAAGTTTTTAGTTTGTTTTAATTAACATATACCTCTACACTGGACGAATCCAAAAATAAAATAAATATTATGAAAGTAAATTAGGTATATACCTTGATATAATTAGTTAATTTTCCGGTATGAAATATATTTTACTTGATTTTATTGAACTCTCAGAACATTTTCATCTCCTAATTCGTATATAAAAAAATAAATAAACAGTATTTAAGACTACATTTTATCTTCGTCCTCCCCTATAACGTTCCCCCCTATAACGATTGTGGCAGTTTTTTCCTATAACGTCAAATCCTCCTATAACGTACATATTTTAAAACGCTAAATAGAATTTTCATAAAAATATTTTATAATTTTATAAAATTAACCAATAAAATATCGTGTTGATCTTCCCTGCCCGCAAGTTGCGGGAAGATTGCGCCAGCCAAAACACGAAAGGATATCGCTTATCGCGCGAATCAAGTCATTTGTGCTGATTTCCTTCAAATCAAAAAATAAAATTGAAATACCTTACCCCCTTACAACGTCAATTGAAATATTGTTGAAGAACTGGTCATATTTTGGAAACGTTTTTATTTATTAGAGTTCGAAGCTTCCGTTTAATTTTGACTCATTGATCTCCAATAAGTTATGCCAAATAAACGATACATAGAGTAAAATTACTGGCCAAGGGAAGAGGAAAGTATGTAAGAGGAAGAGACCCATTACCTCCATATGTTTTATAAAAATATGTAGGTAGTTAGTTTGATGCGTTGGATAAAATTAATTTAATCTATCCTTCGTTGAATAACTAATTATAAAACAAATAATGTGAATTTCAATCCAACTGAAATAATATTAAAAATATTAACCAGTGTCGTGGTTTGACACTGGGGGAATATTCTTGTGAGAGACTCATTCCCCTTAAATCTTTAGAATTTTTAGCGTTATGTACTAACTAAAAAAAAATATTTTTATAAATAATACATTATTTCAAGATATATAAAAAAAAAGTTGTTTATGATTCTTAAACTAAAAAAATTAAAACTTCTTCATCAAAACCTTAGTTTGAAATGACCAATATATAAACCTAATTGCTATATATATTTATATATTAATAAACCTAAATAGAATGGGTTTTACTATAGTACATATTATAATATGCAATTAAAAATCGTAAAGATACACACTATTGAATTTGATGCTCCGCAAATATATCGCTCGCTTTTTTTTGTTAATTCCATGTGTGATTAAAATGTAATTGCATCAAAAAGTGCATCAAAGTGGCAGGATTTTTTTATTGCCAATATTAATGCTTAAACTTTCAATGTTTTGACCACAAATTACTTTTGCCCGGACGAACCGTGCTAACATTTAAAAATTCAGTTAAAGTTAAAATTAATATAATATTTCAATTTCATTTTTAGATAATGGTTAACTTTAGAACCTTATATTACCAAATACAGTAAACTATTATTTAAAAATTACAGTGACATTATAAACTTCAATCATATATCTATCATTTTCTTTATTTTTAAATCGAATTTTCGTAAAAAACATTTTTGGTAGCAGAATTCAAGATCTGTCCCATCGCGCGGCAATTCTTCGACAATACTTTGGCATTTGTTTTAAAAATGGATTTATCTAAGAATAAAAATAGTTATTCATGATATGCTTCATAATTTGGATATTTTTACTAATCAATATGACGCGTAAGTGAGTTGCGAACTCGTCAATTTTCCGCCGCGACTGAGGCACGCTGCTGGCTCGCTGCATGTGGTTTCACCACTTGCACAGCACTATGTTTTTTCTCGTTCGCACATGTTTTTTCTACCTCATTTCCGACACGGAGCGATATTGTTTTATTTTTTTTTACAATTGCGGACAATAAAAGTCTATGATTATTTATATTTATTCTTTAAACTATTTTAGACAAATACAAAAACTTGGGGTCCCAAATAGACCCCATCGACACAGCTAGGTTAATTATTTTATTACTGTTTTTATAAAGACAATGCGTGATTGGCATTACAGAATAACCCAGGTCACCAATCACGCATAAAAACATAATAATAACATAAAAAAACAACATACATTACAATAAAGAGAAGAAAAGAATTATAAATTCTCATATAAAATATCAACAAAACGGCTATAATTGACATTGAATATATCTACATATTCGGCCAAGTGGTTGAGCAGAGTATTAGCTCTGGTTACCGGAGAGTTTCCGAGAGTAACTGTCCTCACATTTGGTGGAAGAAAAAGCACACGCTAACGATAGCTTATAAGGGCAACTCGCACAGTACAAGGGGGTTATGTACTGCGTCACCCAACAGCTTAAAGAAGTGCTTTACCAAGTATATTGACCTTCTTTTCTCGAGAGTTACATACCCCAAGCAACCCTGAATCCATTCACTGGGGTATAAGCTTGGATAACATCCAAATTCCCTCATGTAGATATATCTTGAGAATTTCTAATGGATTTTCTCTAATCTGAGGATATTCGAGGCGTCATATGGCGTCCGATCAGACCATAAATTAAATACAAATTGGCCCTAGGCATGTCCGATTATTATTGTTACAATCCGCGCTTTGACAGCTCAGCTCTCAGGTTTATGGCTGGCGACCTAGCCTGTATTTAAAGAGCCTAGTTAATCTGGAGGACAACTGTCACAGTCCTGGCGTCAGGGTTGAGATGGAGGTGCTTCTGCTAATGATTAAAAGGTGGATAAAAGAAGCCCAGGACCGGCGGAGATCGCGTAGTGTCCTTCAGGTGGCAAAGACTCGTTTCGACTTAGAAGGCCATTTAAATAATAAAATAGTAATTAATTGACGATTGCCTAGTAAAAGATACGTTCCTAAGGATGTAATTAAAGGTTAGAAATTCTTAAGATCTCAAAAACGTCAATTCCTGACATTTCCCAATACTAAGCAGTTGATGATTCATAGATACCCATTCAAAAAAATGTCCAGCTGCAGTGAAAGGACATCACCTATTGATTTAATTGATTTTAACAGTTTTAAGTCTATTGGAAAAAGTGAGAAATTACAAGAATAATTCACAGGTCACAAATTCAAACCCCGTGGGATTCTCGAAGTTGCATCGTAGACACATGACGCTAGGGAGTAATGTATCACATACTGAAGAATCATAAGATATTGTCCGAGAATCCAAAACTATCTAATTTAGAGATAAGTTTAGTGTGGTCGACTTTATCCAACGCCTTTTCCCGTTTTCCGACTTTCCCTTATTTAGTGACTTAGACACATGGACTGAAACGTTAACCAAAACTGTAACTGTTGAGCGTCCAGGCCGAAATCCATGCTGTTCATTGATGAGTCAGCAGATAGAACCGCTACTGGTCTGTATTTACCAGTGGCGTACGGTGGACTTGATGTTGGGTGTGCTGAATGTGGAAAAAAAAATAACAAAAAAATACAATTTTTTTTTTATGTATTTTATTATCATTTATATAATAATTCTATTCTTTCTTTAATAAAATTCATTAAAAAAAAACTGTACTTTTTTTTCACATCCAGCACACCCAAAATCAATACCACCGTACGCCGGATTTGTCACCATTTTTAAAAACAGGAGTGATTGATTTTATATTATTGATGCGGATATTTTTTAGAAATATATTTGTACTTTCAAACATGTTCATATTATTTTATTCCATTAGTCCTACAACTTACTGAGGTAGAATAGTAATTTCACTAAGTGCGACCCATGGCAGGATTAGTATTCCAATCGTGAGATACATATTTCAAAAGACTTAATTTTTCGAAAACATAATGAAAGAAATAACACTCGATAAGGGAAAAAAAATAATCTCAATTACCTGAATTCTAAGAAACTGTCCAAATTCATTTCATTCATTAAAAAAAAAACAATTATCAATTTACTAATGGAGACCTGGGAACAGCATTCTAAAAATTTGTACATCGTATCCTTCCTGGAAACTTTGAAAATATATGCAACAAATATCTGAATTTATAAGGACCGCGGAACCAGGATTCTTTCTATTTTCTTTATGAATTTGGTTTGCACATTACGAAAATCTACGTATTTATCAATACGACTAAAAAATAACTTATTTTTTTTTACCGAAAATTGATTACCTCTCTTGATAAATGTTAAAATTATTTTTACCAATGTTTTCGTAAAAATCGGGAATATTATACGATATTCAATATGTCAGTCACCATCTTGCAATGAAAAAATAAAATTAATCTGATGCGCGGGTAGATTTTTTTCTTAGTATATTTGCCTTGTATTTATGACGCGTAAACGTGTGCCACGGACTGAACCCCGGAGTTCGCTAGCCCGCGAAAACGCGTGCACGGACTGTAACGTGTTAAAATAATTAATATTTTTGGTTGTGACTGTACACGGAGCACAATTAGGCGACGGCGTTAACGCATCGCCGTCCGATTGCATCAATGCACTATGACGAGATGCATTCAACTGTTAATTTCATTGTACAAAGCCACGAACCGTGTTGCAACCATGTTTATAAATATGCCATCACGAAATTGATACATGCGGTTATGGACATTGTGCGTATTTATAAATATTAACAGTAATAATCGCCATTCACTTTCGATATCGCATGTCTTTCTCGGAAAATCTGCATGATACCGTCAATATTTGTGTTGGTTTAATATTGTTTTTCCGAGAGAGGCGACAATATTTTTTTTCGGCAATTAATTCTATTCTGGGCAATTAGTTTTCTAAATCGAGCGGACATAAATGAATGCACGCGTTAATAATAGTTATTGGGAATTTCGTGGGATACATCCGAAATGGCAATGGCCCAAATACTCTACTGGGAAATTTTAACATTTTCCAGCCATTTTTCTTTGCGGGCAGAATGGCGGTTCAAACGACGGGTTCTTGGACTGAAATGCGTTGCTGAAATTCTGCGAACGTACTCGGACGGCCTTCCGTATATCAGTTCGCGGAAATACATAAACTGTGACAACATTTGGGCCGAATAAAATAATATATATATTTTAATTCGTCGGTATTATTTTTAGATGTTCGATTAATCACTCGGAAATATATATTTTTGAATTATTGGGCACTTGTCTGCGGACATGTTTCCGCACTGATATCATTTCTCTTCTCTCCCCCTTCGAGTACCATGCCGCTGAAAAAAAATAAAATATATTTATAAATAATAAATTAGCATTCAGTCTGCGGCAACAAATTTATTCACTCCTGTACACTCCTGATATAAATAAAAAATTTACAACATGAAAAATAGTTGCGAAATATTTGTCCAGATGATAAGTGTCAGTGTCATTTGGCACCGGGTCAAGAAGACCGTTCATTCAGTTGTAATTTCATTTGTTAGCGATACGACGTGTATTTTTTTTTCTCGCGAATTTGTTAAATCAAACGAAGCCGTATTTTATGGAAATTATCACAGTGCGAATATTGCACGAGATGATTTATTCAATCGCATCAAATTACACAAAAAGTCTCTTACCATACTCTCAGCTGAATTCCCAGTGTTCTATTTAGACTATATAAATCGTTTATGAGCTCCGAGGATGCGAATAAGAGGAAAAATTGAGAGAAAAAAAACAACGAACGCATATACAAACAGTAGACAAAACCTTTAGCACGAGATAAATCTTCTTCGTATAAAAAAAGACCAGCTGAATCTAAGACATTGTCGTGGGAGGGGGAGGGCCGAATGGATAACATGAATAATACCAAATATTTCGTTTTAGAATACAATTACATTTCTATTTTAACATGGTTAATATTTATTAGGAAAGTTTGCATAAGAATCTTTTAACATAGATTTTCCTTAGTAACATCATTTTTTTTTTCAATGAAATGCAAAACTATTTTTCTTATACTTTATTTAACTTTTCTTATACAAAATAATTCCTCATATTATCATAACCTTCTGCCACCTTATTTATTCAAATCATCCATGCCCTTCTTGTGAAACTCTGCGGGTTTTGACTGAAAATAATCTGAAAGGGCTGTATTCACCTCTTCTAAGGAATTGAGATTTTGATCTCTTGAAAATGTTCCATAGAACAAAATAAGTAAAAATCAGATGGTGCAAGATTCGGCGAGTATGGAGGATGCAACAGGGTGACTCATTCAAGATCCTGATTTTTTTCACACGTCAATGTCACAACATGAGGTCGCGCGTGAATGCGTGTGGGACCCAAACACCTCCTTTTTTAATCTTTCCCAACTTCTTTAGGATCCTCCGAGTACTAGACCGGGAAGTACCGACCTTTTCCGATAATTTTTCAATGATCAGCATTTGGTCGTCTTCGATTGCAGAATTCACGGCTGCTTCATCCGTCTGGACGGGTCGTCCACACCGAGGCTCGTTTTCCAAACACAAATCACCAGATTTAATTTTTTTGAACCATCGTTGGCATTTCCTGATATCCAATATGTCACCATAAAATATCCTTCGTAGCCTCTGTCGTTTTTTTTTCAAACGATATTTAAAAAGTATACAGTTTCGAAGATGTTGTTCCGACGGACACGTCTCTCCCATTGTCGTCAGAGGGATAAAGAAACCATTTTTTTTTGTCTAAAGACCACGAGCAGGTAGCCGCTACACAAGAGAAACTTATAACCTATCCTTACTGCCTAACAGACCGAAGGAGACTATTTTAAAGATGGGGCATCGAAAAAACGACATTACCTATGGGTACCCCTAATATAACCGTATATTTAAATCCCCATTCGTCGATGTACTCTAATAAAGTCTTTACAGTAGTTGTATTTTGTACCGGCCAGACACCGGTGGGCCAGTCACGTGTCAATGAAGTGGGACAGTCAGTCGCCGAAAAGGCTTAAGGTTATCAAGCCTTCCTGTCCCCGGAGGAAAGGAAGACTGGGGCTGAGTTGATTTGACTGTGTACAAAGGGACAAAATTGAGTAAAGTCTCAACAGTAGTCAGTTGTGTTTTGTGACTAATACGATTGATATTTTTTTCTGTTCACTTGCATCCTCAAACTTTTACTCTCTTGGTTGACAGAAAACTTTAATAAGAGCCTCCGGCGTGGAAACAATAGGCACCATTCTTAATAAATTGGTGTAGCTTCTTGCCTATGCAGACAGTCGCCAAATCTCGGGCGGCTCTCAAGGATGCATGCCAACGAATAATGAGAGTGGCAATTGGCATGGGACTAAGGATCAACGAGTCCAAGACAAAATGCATGCCCATGTACCATGGACGAACCCTTGAACCCCCGAGAGTCGAATAGTACAGCTTCGAGGCCGTCCAGAAATAACAATGGAACCGGTATGGAAGTATGAAGAAGAACCATGCTGGCAAACCGGTGCTACTTTGGACTTCAAAAGCATCTACGGTCGATATTCCTCTCAAAGAAGACCAAAGTCAAACTCTACAAGACCCTAATCAGGCCCATCTTAACATACGGATCTGGATGTTGGACTTTGACAAAATGAGATGAGCCGAATATTTGAAGCCGTATTCGACAACGGGATTTGGGGTATCCGAAGCAACGAGAAGCTGTACCGACTATACAAGGATATTTCTTTTGTATCCAAGATGAAGTTGGGTCAGACCGGTCCGACACAGTTCCAACCCTTGCCATCCACCCACACCGCATATACTGGCTTGGGGCCGGTTCAATCGGTGCAACAAAAGTAGTTTTTTTCTTGAACCGCGTGATGTTAAAATATAATGCAAGACTTTTTAAAGAAAGGGAAGAAGGGAGAGGATAAGTGGCTTTGCTCAAAATCTCAGAAAGTCGATGCAAAGCGAGCAAATGCACTGTAGCAAATTACACCGCTGACCAGGCCATGTGTCCGATAGGGCCCTCCACCGGGAGACCCGTAGGAGAAATACCGCATCGGACAGCATAGAGTAGGTCGCGGCGCGCAACGTCCAGGTAAGAACAGGACTACAGAACGTGACTGTAATCCTGACAGACGTGCCTACACCAGCTATGTGAAGATGCTTCCGCTGCCAAACTCTTTGGCTTAGGGCCATGAATTTCGTGGCCAGTCAGGAAATTGACTGGCCCAGAAGTCTGGGGAAGAAACTAGCTACAATTAAGCCTGGATCTGATATCGCGAAAGAAGAGATAGGTGGAACTGCTCCTTTGGCGGAGGAATCCTAATGTTTTCTGCCACTGATCAAGAGCCGATTCGCGGACGCGTGATTTTAAAGTTGCCAAAGATTCGCCCTCGATTGGGCAAATTGTAGTGGCGCCGATGACAACAGGACTGTTTTTTTTTCAAGCAAAAACTGACGGCCCTCAGCTGGATTTTAAGGTCGAGCGGAAGGACGCCAGCGATAATTAATAATGAAGCCGTTGAAGAAGTGCGATAAGTGCGAGTGAGATTAAGATTATATACAAGGATATACCGGTGATGGCTGTCGTCAGAGTGGCCAGACTCGGTGGACCGCCACGCGTGTCAAGGATGCAGGACAGTCGGCCCCCGAAAAGGCTTATGGTTAATAAGCACTCCTGTCCCTGGAGGAGAGGAAGACCAAGATTGAGGTGGTTGGACTGTTTACATTGGGATACTGAATTCATTGAAACTTACCGGAAGATGGAGCGACGTAGCGGCAGACCGGATAAAATGGATAAGGGTCATGGATGAGGCCAGGGCTCTACAATAGGGATATTGCGCCTATGAAGATGGTTGGCTGAAACTATAAATAAAATTCGAATCATATTCTAACCACTCTATGTTTCCTCTAAATACATTATTTAGGCCTTGTAAATTTTTGATTACCACATATTTCAGATATTTTACTCGTTTCATACTCGTTAGAAATCTGGGTATATTTATTTCCTTCACGATTGAACGAGTGGTATTGGCTTAAGCGAACGTTGAGTTACCCCTTGTATCACATTTAACCCATCCATCTCGGCGGCTCGAAAACAAGCGTGTTGTCCGAAGGGGGTCTATCATAGACCCCAAGCATTTCAAGTCAAGATATGCATCAATTCTTCATTATTAAAAATGGATTATTCTAAGAATAAAAATAGTTATTAATGATATGCCATAATTTGGTTGATATTTTGAACTTTTTTACTAATCAATATGATGCGTAAGTGTCCCGCCGCGATTGAGGCACGCTCTTGTCTCGTCGCACGTGGTTTTACTCGCACCTGCACATGCACGATATTTTTTTTCGTCCGCATCCGGTACGGAGCGATAAAATTTTTTTATTCTTTTTTCCCAATTGCGGAAAATAAAGGTCAATAATTATTTATATTTATTTTTTTTTACTTTCTTAGACAAATACTTCATTTATTTTGATGCCATCTATCCTTCTTTGAATAAATAATTATAATCAAATAATATAAATTTAAATCCAACTGAAATAATAATACATACCAGTGTCGTGGTTTGACACTGGGGGGGGATATTAGCGTGAGAGACTCATTCCCTTGCAAATTTAGAGTCTTTAGAATCTTTATCAAATCTTTATATGGATGAATGGCGCTTTCGAATCTTTCGGTTATGCCATTCATCCATCGTAGTCAAATAAATACATATTAAAAGAGTTATTCGAGAAATATCAAAAATTTAGAAAAAAGGTTGACAACGTAGAGGATTTTTTAAAAAAAAACAAGGCATTATTAGCAATAGAGACACTCAGATCCCCTATTTCAATAGACGTAAACATAGCATATCTATTAAATAACTTTATTTATATACGAAGTCAGGACTAAAAAAACATATTTTATAATATATTTCTAATTATAGAGATCTAATTATTTTCTCCGGAATCGAACGCAATGTTTTTAATCGCTCCGTACTGGATACGAGCAAAAAAAACATCACGCATGTGCAAGTGCGAGCGAGAAAAAATATCGTGCTGTGCAAGCGACGAGCCGGGAGGCGTGCCTCAGTCGCGGCGGAACATCGTCGAGTTCGCACGTCACTTACGCGTCATGTTGATTAGCAAAAATATCAAAATTATCGACGAAGTGATGAAGCATATCATGAATAATTATTTTCATTCTTGGATAAATCCATTTTTAAAACAAATGTCAAGGTATTGTCGAAGAATTCACGAATATCTTGACTTGAAATTTTTGGGGTCTATTTTAATACAAAATATACCCCATCGGCCAGTATGCCTAGTTCCTTAAAGTGAACAATTTAATAATAAAATGCATTTAAAGTGAACAATTTAATAATAAAATGTTGTTTTTCCATTAGTTACCCTATTCATATATGTAGGGCCTCAGAAAAAATATGATGCCTGGGGCAACTAATATTTTAGAGACCCTTTAAAAAAAACCTAGTGGTGGAAAGCATAGAAAATACCATTGAATTTTTTCTACTAGTCCTAATATCTGTTTTATGGTTAGTTTTAAATTTAATTTCGCTTTGCCTTTCCCTAAATTTTTGTTTACCATATTGAGTTTCCAAGTTGAGACCCGGGGCAACTGCCCCCGTCCCTTTTCACCCTCTGATAGGTCCTACCTATATGCCATATGTTAAATTGCCCCATTATTTCGGCAAATAAAATCTTTAATAATTATTAATAACCTAAGGTTATCAATTAATTAATTAATAATATTTTTATTTTAAATATTGTACTGATTGTGTTGCTGAAAAAAAAGATTAAAAATCCCGTTCATGTTAAATAATTGAACACAAATCT
Organism: Philopotamus ludificatus; assembly: GCA_022495035.1. Classification (NCBI taxonomy): domain Eukaryota; kingdom Metazoa; phylum Arthropoda; class Insecta; order Trichoptera; family Philopotamidae; genus Philopotamus; species Philopotamus ludificatus. The sequence goes on from JAGXCT010034255.1 coordinate 27,123, forward strand.
GTACAAAATAATAAAAAAAAATAAAACATAGAGCAACGGGTTAAAATATAAGAGTATCGATTCAATAAATATATATTTATTTACATAATATTATTTAAATACGAAAAAAAATAATTACAAATGACTGAAGTACTTGCCGAAATAACAAATTCATTGGGAACATATAACGAAAAAATAACATAACGATATAATATGTACACGTGTCTAATCTATAATTCATTACAGAGATACAGAGTACGGATTATAATGAAAAAAAATAATAATAATAAATATTCATCGTCAATAATAAAATATGATCATTTTGAAAAAAAAAATAAAAAAATCAACACATTAAATAACAAATTATTAATAACTTAAACGTATGAGAGAAATCAGTACTGGTCCATTTAATGGTAAATCATATAAATATTCAATACAAAGGAACGCACGTCTACAATTCATCGTCAAATTTAGAGTTATTTAAAATATCCAAATAATTTTCAATGAACTCGAGGACGTTAGCGTAAAATTCAAGGATTTCATCAGAGCGGTCCGTGTCGTTGTCGAGACTCTTTTTTATGTTCTTACTGTACACAGTTTGCATCTTGTGAAACGTTTTCAGCAGTTTTTTGTCCTTGTAATGGTAATTTTTGCAAATGTGGGCGAACGTCGTCATGCTCGGAATTATTTTATGTACGTAATCCAAATCCGTTAGATTGTATTCAAAGTATTCTTGTATAAATTTGCTCAATATATCGCAAAATATCGGATTGGACAGTTTCTGCGTCAGATTCACTTCTTGATACTGCCGGATCTTTTCTAAATCATCAGGTTTCGACACGTGATAATCCATGATTAGTTTATGCTCCAGCGACAAATCGTCGAGCATAACTAGAATGGCCACTTTCAGATTAAAGTAATTGGAGTTGGACGACATGAGAATTTTCTGAAATATATCCAATCCGTGTTTTGTGGTGATTTGTTTTTGAGCGGCCGGAAAACCGCGCACCAAACATCCCAACGCACGTATCGCTCGACTTTTTATATGCTCGTTATTATCGAGAGACAAAATTTTCAACAGCATTTCACTGGCGTTTGTTTCTAATGCGTAAATTTGGACGTTTATGTTGTTTTGCAAAGACGCCGACATCACCTTCAACGCCTCGCTTTTGAGAGTGTTGTCAGTTCCGTTCAACAACGGATAGATGATTGTTTCGAAGCCCTTTAGCCGAACGAACTCGTTTGCGTTGTCGATTTGATGCGTCAAATATTCCAGATCGATCAGGATGTCCAGCAAGTCCATAGCGTTTTTCGAGTCGACTGGATCGGGATCTAGTTTATTTTTTTGTGGCGGTTTCACGTACGGCGGTATTTTTGTCAAACGGCGATATCGATAAAACAAATCCTGCATTATTTCCATGTCGGATTTAATATCGATATTCATTTCCTTAAATTCGGATTTTATTTCATCGAGAGATTTAAAAACTTTTCCTTTACTATCTACTTTGCTGTTGGCCAAATTTTTTAAAGCCTCTTCGATACCGACCGGGATCTCGGTCGCGTTATCATTATCAGTTTTATTAGAGACGGTATGATTTAACGTTAAAACTGCATCTTCATCTGCGACGACTGATAGAGATTTTTTATTATTTTCTTCCGGATTCAGTAATTTTGCTTCTTTAACACCGGTTTCAAGATTGATTCTAACGTGCAGACCTTTCGGAATGGCTTGACCTGAAAAAAAACAAATACACATTTAAATATTGCTAAATATTTCAGCAAGGGCGGACATTTAACGAGACCTTCTGACACATGCTACAATAAAAAAATATTAAATCAGATTGATCAAATGTAATATGATACGTTAACAAAAGTAGAATACTAAAATTTCTAGAAGGCATACTATATTTAGATACATTTATTCTACGCTACGTCGTTTAAAATTCAAGTCAACATATGCTTTTTATTATAAATTAATTTTAAATTAAATTTATATGGGCAATAGTCAGCTTGCCCCCGTTCTGGATATGTTTTTATTGGCAACGGTCACGTTAGTGTCACGGAACATGAAAACGTTAATGAAGTTGTTCACTTATGTCGATATTCATGATACTTGAGCAGTTAAATGTTGGATATTGCTGAAAATGAATGAGTACCAGGAAGAATCGGTTGCCAGTCTTCAGTGGCGACGAAGGGCTCGGAGCCGTTGGCTGTAGTGGGGGGAGTGGTGGAGCTGAGGAGGGGCGCGGGCCCCACCAGCAGCAGCAGCAGCGCCGCCCGCAGCGCCCCGGCCCGCATGACACCTGTCAGCGCAGCGCCCACGTGCGAGCACCCCTGCCGGCTCTCGCTCAGTGCTGCCACCCTGGCGATACTCATTTTGACATTTCGATAATAATTCATATCAATTTTTCAAATTAAACAAAACACTAAAAAAAAATCTATATTCCAATAAAACGTGATAGGATTATTTATATGTATTTTTGCATTAGGTATATTTAATTATTGCTCATAGATCGATTATTTTGCATATTAAAAAAGATGCCGTTATAAAAACGCGTTTAGACCAACAAATGAGATAAACCGATAAAACACAGCTTTGTCATTTAAACGTCAAGTGCGCCTCGGCGCCAGCGGCCGCCATGAAGTTCGCTGAGCATCTCACGGCCCACATCACCCCAGAATGGAGGAAGCAGTACATCAATTATGAGGTCCAGCTCATCTCAATTTCATGCTTTATTCAAAATCCATCATTAAAATCATAGATTTTTTTCAAATATAATTCTTGCTAAATTTACTGACTCAGCCACTTTCAGTTTTTTCATAAATAATTTTCAATGACAACGATGAAAATACTCCATTTAATATCTGTATTATCCTCATTTCTATAAATAAACAGTGGATACATTTTTCATTAATAAGCTCAATTCTTAATCAAATCAATTAAAATGATTAAAATTCACGCATAATATTTTATTTCATTAGAATTATATATATGTAATATTATAATGAGCTTATAGATATAGTAATGTTATCTATATTATCTAATAATATTAATCATCATAATATTTTATTATTCAAACCAGGAAATGAAAGCTATGTTATATACTACCGTCGAAGAAGCACCGTCTGCAGAAAATGTCGAACCGGAAATTATATCTAGGCACTTCGCTAACTTTGACGAGAATTTTTTTCATTACTGCGATCAGGAACTCAAAAAAATCAATACTTTCTACTCAGGTTAGTCAAATTAATTTAAAAAAATAGCAATTCAACAGTGAATATTATACGCAATCAGTAGATAAATAAATTGAATAGCATCATTAATTATATGAATGATCCAATCATCGGCAGTCGATGACAATTGTTCAATTACTGAAATGCAATAAAATCATTATTTAATAAAATGAGAGATAATTTTTCAATGTCTTATCAAAATGTTATTTAACTAACTCTTTTAAAATAAAAAATATGTAAATAAATTTAATAAAATAGGCAGATAGAACTAAATTATTTAGTCAGTTTTTGGGTAAATACACTAAATTATAGTGGTATAAATAATAAAATGGTACTGAAATGGCCATTACATATAACTCGGAAATATATATCTGGTTTCTGCAGGAGTGGCAAACAATTAAAACAGCAATACATATATTTTTCGTCATCTATACATGTCGTGGCATAAGAAATGCTGTTAAATTTCATTTATATAATTTTTTTTTAAAAAAACCCTGGTTATATTTTTTTTTAAAAAATACTTGTTATATTTTTTTTTAAAAAATACTTGTTATGAAAAAAGGTTTATTATCACTTAACGGTCATTTAAAAAATGTCTCAGGTACTATGACCAGTGGTGGATTTCTTCTTAGGCACATAATAAGGCCTGGGGCCTCATTGATACATGGGGCCTCAAAATTCAGGTCTCAAAACGATTTTTTTTTTATTTAATTTTATTTTCATAACAAAAATAATTAATAATTTAGCAGTATTCCCTAAATTAAATCGACAAATGAATAACGCAAAACGATGCAAGGCATCTTGGCCCTTGGCATACAGCCCTGCAGAGGGCCCCTAATTTTTAAAAAATAAATATTTGCTACATCAAGATTCAAAACATTGAAAATTGAGTAAAAAACGTGCTCGTTAAAAAAACATTATCGGGTGTAGGGTTAGTAAAAATGTTTTAAGAGGGGGGGCTTCAAATTGAATTACGCCTGGGGCCTCAAGTTCTAAATCCGCTACCGTCTATGACCATCATAATTAGTAGTTTTTGCCTAACTATCAAAATACAATATACGGGATTGATAAAAGAATATACGGAATTTTAATTTATTTCAATAAAATAACCATCCATGACAATTAAACCCAGTAGCGGATGGTGACTTTTTGGGGCCTGATGTTGATTACATTTTAGGGGCCCCTAATAGAATATAATTTGTGATTATGGGAATTGTCAGTTGTCAAAAAGGATGAAGACGAATTATATATGTATTAAATATATTAAAAACTGCATAAACAGGTGTAATTTAATCACTAGACCCTCTTCTAGGTTTAATATCATTTATTCGTTTTTAAAAAAGCCACTGAAGCTCTTAAAAGAGGTAAAACAGTACGAAATTCTTTAAAATAATGAGTTATGACTCCGGGGCCCCCAACGATCTGGGGCCTGATGCTTAAGCATCGAAGCATCCCTATAAATCTGTCACTGGTTAGACCAATATAGTCTGCTAGAATAAAATATTCTACAGCAAAGGGTTAAATTATGTAAACAATTTTTGATTTATAGAAAAACTTGCTGAAGGCACAAGAAAGTTTGCTGGCTTACAAAGCGAAATGAAGTTATCGTACGATCCGAACAGACTAAAATCAGACGGAAAGCGGAGGAAACTTCAAGATTTAAAATTGGCATTTAGCGAATTTTATCTCAGCTTGATACTGCTACAAAATTATCAGAATTTAAATCATACGGGTTTCAGAAAGATATTAAAAAAGCACGATAAGGTAAATTATTTTATATTTTTTTTATTGAGGCGTAATATTTAATTTTTGCATCGATTTCAGCTTCTGTCCGTAGATAACGGAGCGAAATGGAGGGCGGAACACGTCGAACAATCGCATTTTTACGTTAATAAAGATATCGACAAATTAATCAATGATACCGAAGCTGCTGTTACGAATGAATTGGAAGGCGGCGATAGACAGAGGGCGATGAAGCGGTTGAGGGTTCCGCCGCTCGGCGAACAACAGAGCCCGTGGACCACATTCAAAGTCGGACTTTTTTCTGGATCGTTCGTCGTACTGTTCATTGCCGTTGTTTTATCAGGTTATAATCTCATCATGATATATATAACGATAATTGGCGTAGTTCTACATTATTTCGTATTAATTTTAGCGTTGTTCAACGATGGTTCGTCGCAGAATTTAAAGATTGCGTTGAGACTGTACCGCGGGCCGATGCTTATTATAATGTTTTTATTTCTGCTCGGAGTGAACGTGTACGGATGGCGATCGTCCGGCGTTAATCACGTGCTGATATTCGAACTGGATCCTCGCAATCATTTATCGGAGCAACATTTAATGGAGATGGCGTCGATTTTTGGCGTCGTATGGGCTTTAAGCATACTGAGTTTTTTATACAGCGCCAGTTTGAGCATTCCGCCCTTCGTAAATCCGCTGTGCTTGACCGTGATCATGGTGCTGTTTTTGCTCAATCCGATCAAAATATTACAGCACGAAGCGAGATTTTGGTTTCTCAAAATATGTGTAAGTGTTTATTAATCTGATAACAAATATTGTTTCAATTCCGTAGCAATGCATATTGGAATAGACAAACGAGGCTAAAATTGTTTCAATGTTTATCGCAGAGCATTTATCTCGACGCTCTGTGGATATTGTATAAATATTGATTTTAGTACAATATTGGAATGCGTTGATTTTAAAATCTGATTTATATTTAAAAAATATGACCCGGTTAAATTTTATTTCAGCTACGAATGTTTACTGCTCCATTTTTTCAAGTGACATTCGCCGATTTCTGGATGGCAGATCAATTGAACTCGTTGGTGACATCGTTGTTAGACTTCCAATTTTTATTATGTTTTTATTTTACGAACGGAAACTGGATAGAGGCCGGAGGTATGCATTTTGGGTTGTTGCAAAAGTTTTGATGTTTTTTTATGATCCTGACTAAAAGAACTGATGAATAACATCTGTTTAAAAATTGTCCTTTTGTAGAGAGGATGCTTCCTCTCTACTTTCTATTCAGTTTTGGTCTAGCTAGCATACAGTAGAGAGCCCTTATGTTTTTCAAAATATCGGCCGATAAAGTGCATTTGCGTCATTGTGTACTATATGAATACCGTAAAGGTAATTCTGCGACCATGGCAACCAAAAACATTTTGGATATGTACGAAGCAGATACCTTCAGACTTTAACTGACATAAAAGTGGTTTACAAAATTCCGATACGAGGATTTTCCATTTACTGATAAACCACAAACCGGACCCCATTTAAAACTTTGAAATCAAAAAAGGTATGTTTGGTGGGATTTTAAGGGTATTATGTATTTTGAACTCTCAGAACGTGATCAAACAATTATAACGGGGCAATATTATTATCGGTTGATAAAATTAAACATCGTCCTTGAAAAATTTGCACTAGAAAAAGGGCAGTGTTTAGGACTCAACATAAACTAAGTAAATTGAATTGAGATGTTATCAAGCACCCACCTTATTCTCCAAATCTTGCTCCTTATGGTTATTAAATGTAAACTTAAAAACTTCTCTTAATACATATTTTACTTTAAAGTGAAGGGAGTTTTACTTCAAAAGTATGAATGGGTTGATAAAAAGGTGGGAGAATATTATAAGAACCTATGGAGATAATTAACAGCGAACAATGAGAGTGGCATGGGACTGAGGATCAATGAGACCAAGACAAAACACATGCCGATATACCAAGGACGAATCCTTGAACCCCTGAGAGTTGAAGAGTACAGCTTCGAAGCCGTTCAGGAGTTTACATATCTCAGCTCATCCATTAAAAAAAATAATTAAACTAATTGGTGAACTGACCCGTATTCGAAGTGCCTATTCTGGCCTTAGGGTTGAGTCGGACACATCTCTACTGGGGCTTGAAAAGTGGTTGGAAAAAGGCCAGTGGGGATCCCGTAGTGTTTTCCGGGTGGCCAAGACCAACATCGGGTTAGGATGCCATTTAAATAATAAATAATTTGGAAGTACGAAAAAGAACCATGCTGGCAAACCAGTGCTATTTTGGACTTAATAGTATATGCGATTGAGATTCCTCTCAATGAAGACCAAAGTCAAGCTCTACATGATCCTCATCAGATTTGTCCTAACATACGGGTCTGAATTTTGGGTTCTGACAATGTAAGATGAGGGACAACTGGATGTTCAGGAGAGGAGGATTCTGAGACGGATATTTGGAGCCATATTCGACGACGGGGAATGGTGTATCTGAAACAACGAGGAGCTTTACCGACTATACAAGGATATACGGGCCAGATTCCATTGTCGCCGGATCTCGGGCGGCTCTCAAGGATGCATGCCAATGAATAATGAGAGTGGCAATTGGCATGGGACTAAGGATCAACGAGTCCTAGGCAAAATACATGCCCATATGCCAAGGACAAACCCTTGAACCCTCGAGATTCGAATAGTACAGCTTCGAGGCCGTCCAGGAATAACAATGAAACCGGTATGGAAGTATGAAGAAGAACCATGCTGGCAAACTGGTGCTACTTTGGATTTCAAAAGCATTCACAGTCGAGATTCTACTCAAAGAAGACCAAAGTCAAGGTTTACAACCCTCAACGGGCCTGTCCTAACGAGATGAGCGTCAACTGGACGTTCTGGAGAGGAGAATTCTTAGACGAATATTTGGAGCCGTATTTGACAACGGGGAATGGCGTATCCGAAGCAATGAGGAGCTGTACCGACTATACAAGGATACACCGGTCAAAGCTGTCGTCAGAGTGGCCAGATTCCGGTGAGCCGATCACGTGTCAAGGATGCAGGACAGTCAGCCGCCGAAAAGGCTTATGGTTAACAAGTCTTTCTGTCCCCGGAGGAAAGGAAGACTAAGGCTGAGGTGGTTGGACTATGTTCAGAGGGACACTGATCATTGAAACTTACTGGTAGATGGTGCGACGTGCAGACAGACTAGATAAAATGAAGAAAGTGTTGGATAAGGCCAAGGATAATATAATGATGACAAGACACTCAAATTTAGTTTATGAAAAATATGTTTCAATATATAAAACGTCAAAACTTTTGCATCACCCCAATATTAAAGCGTTAATATTAATTAACGAATAATTTATAACATGTATCATTAATCAAAATGTAGATTCGAGTCAATGCATGGAGACATCATTCATCATTCGTCCTATAGTAAATTGTCTACCGGCATGGTTCCGATTCGCTCAATGCCTCCGACGTTACAAAGATTCCAAAGAGGCGTTTCCGCATTTGGTCAACGCCGGAAAATATTCTACGACATTTATTGTCGTCGTATTTGCAACGTTGAGAAATTTCTACGAGAGTAAGTATTTAATAAAAATAAATAATCGATAAATATGGAATGAATTGATTATTACTTTTCAGGTTCGTACAACGATTCGTACGACAATCCGTTTTTGTATTTATGGCTGATGTCGCAGTTCGTATCGTCGTGCTATGCGTACACGTGGGATTTAAAAATGGATTGGGGATTGTTCGATAAGAATGCGCCGCCCGAAAATAGATATTTACGCGAAGAAATTGTCTATAGCTCGAGCGTGAGAATTGTTTTATTTTAAAATCATTATTTATGTGCACGTACTGTAATATTATTCATGTTTTAGTCTTATTACTACTTTGCGATAATCGAAGATTTAATTTTGAGATTTGCGTGGTCGGCCTCTTTTCTTATCACGCAAAATAAATTGATCAGCGGCGAAGTAATGACGACGGTCCTCGCTTTATTTGAAGTCACGAGGTATCGTATATATTTTTTTATGTAATTATTGATTTTATGGTATACAGTTTTTCACGTCAAATGCACCTTTTTTCAAATCAAATGCATCCTTTTTCAAATCAAAAATTTTTAATAAGGTGCATTTGATTTTTAAAAAGGTGCATTTGATTTGTAAAAAGGTGCATTTGATTTATAAAAAGATGCATTTGATTTGTAAAAGGGTGTATTTGATTTGAAAAAAGGATGCATTTGATTTGAAAAAAGGTGCATTTGACGTGAAAAAACTGTATCATATATTTAAATTTGATTATAGACGCTTCATATGGAATTTTTTCCGGCTTGAAAATGAGCATCTGAACAATTGCGGTCAGTTCAGAGCTGTCAGAGACATATCGGTGGCGCCGATAGATTCTTCCGATCAAAATACGATATTACGAATGATGGACGAAGAAAACGGCGTCATTAACAGGTCATTATTATATTTTAATATCCTCTTCGTATATTTTACTGACGTGTTTTATTTATGTAGACATCAAAAGAAGAAGACTCCGAAAAAATCAAAGGATCCCGAAAAAAAAGCTCTCATCAAAAAAGAATCGATACACGAGTTGAATACCGATCTGGATATACATTCCAAAAAATCATAGCAGTGCCGAATCGAAATAAACTTCGTTTAATAATCATTTTTATATTTAATATATTTTTAATAATACATATTGTACAAAAGGATTCTATAGCTGTATGCAGTGGCGGATTTCCCCTAAGGCGCACACCTGGGGCCTCAGTAATTCAGGGGGCCTCAAAGTACAATTATTTAATTATTATTTTTTCATAACGAAAATAATTAATAATTTAATAGTATTCTTGAGATTAAATTGACAAATACTCAGTCATATTTCGAACCTTATGCGCTGACTGCTCCGCAGACCATGATCTATGAGATCAGGGGTGTAGCTTACTTAAGGAAAAATAATACAAGGCATCAGGGCCTCGGCATACAGCCCTTCAGGGGTCCTCGGCCCTCATAAATTGATTAAAAAAACGTGCACGTAGAATGTACATTACGGGGCCTCAAAATTGAATTGCGTCTGGGCCCTCCCAAGGGCCTCACTAATTTGTTACCGATCAATTTATTTAATATATTTTTCTAAATATGAAATTATACCAAAGAGTTTTATATTTGTACTTATTTTGCTAATCTGTACTTCAAAAGTAAACACATGAAATCAAATTGTTACAATGTAAAAATAACCAATATTATTAGTGGATCGTGTTCGTACTTAATATTAAGAATAAAAAATTCGTACTTATCGATATTATAAAATTGAGCGATGAAATAGTATCGCATATTCTATCACGAGACTTTTATCCGAGAAGATTGGAATGAATAGTATTTAAAAATGTATTAGAAGAAATATAGACTAAAAATCGAAAGACGCCGACGTTATTTTTATTAATATTAATATCGGCTGGTGAGTGCCTCTATTTTGTATTTGTGTATCGGCCTCCGGTTTTAGAAGCACTGAACTATGCGTGAACTTTGACTCGCTTAACAAATCTGTTGTTCGTGACGATCGAGTCATCGTCTGTAATTACGTCGGTATTCTCTGTATCTGCCATAGAGTTAAATCATTAAATTTTATTTCTATATTAATCATTGTGTTATCATGTATTTTATTATGATGAATGTTTTTCTGTTCGTTTTCTTAAATAATATTTTAGATCATTCCAAGAATATGAATATTAATGAATTAAATCCAATATTTTTTAATATTATATTTCAACAATAACATTACAGATGAGTTAATTATTTTTCGTATAACATTATGCAATAAATAAATTAAAACTACACATAGATTATAAGCGGAATTATCCTAGGTTAACAATGAAATGTTCTATGAACGCGAGTCTGGATAAAATAATTCATTCGACTCAAAATTTGATGTATTTAAATATTTTAATTAATTTTTGATATATTGTTTGATACGTTAATTACTTAATTTTATTAATATTTTAATCCATTTTTGAATTCTACTGATTGCTATGTACTTTGTTTATATATATGTAACTGAATTATGTTGTACCGCTATTTTCATATATTTATATATTTTTTCGGCTATTCAGAATTATATAAGTATTTATGACTAGAATTGAAATATTGAGGATTAGTTAATTATTACATGCACATAAATTGAATAAGTATTTATTTATCTCGTAGGTTTTTGTTGTTTTTTTTTTTTAATGATGTTATTTATTTACAAAAAATTGACTTTTTAGTCTTGAAATAATATTTTTAAGTCTTCCAATTGTATTTTAAAAAATAAAATTAGACAAAAAAAAAACAATCTCAAACACGATTGATTGTCAGCGGTGCTAATTTGTGATGAAACTTAGATACTTAATGAATTTAGTAATAAAATTATATTTTCGTTACACTACATAGTTTTATTTCTTTACGAATGATTATTTTTTTCAGACTGTATAATTACTCTTGTGGCCGAATTCGAATTTTATTCGCATTTCGCCCACGTTCGATTTTGGCAACAGATCGGGAGTCCACTCGATGCGGAACGGAATCGGACTTCTTTGATTGCTCGTAACGTGACCCACTTTCAGAAACGTTATCAGAAGTCCGGGAAGAATATTCAATGCTTTATTAGTTGTTTTCGCATATTTAAGTTTGTCGAAACTAATCGCCTGCCTCGTGTTGTTGTTGGGTTTCTCTATTTTCTTGTACGAGCCGTCGTTGTTTTGCGAGAAATACTGGGTGATTTCCAGGGGAATCTGAAAATTAAACGTTTTGTTAAAAAAGACCCGATTACGATAACATAATACATCATTGATTATGCACATATGGATATAACCTAACACATCTTCCACTTTTTCATTGTTAAAGTTAGAATCTTCCTGTTCATTATTAAAGTTAGAAAGGGGCATGGATGGATAGAAGGATCTTTTATAAGTAAGAGTTTATCACAGAAAGCCGTGCTATTATTGAATAATCCTCCTTCTCATGCCAAAGAAAGGATATTGAAAACAGACGAGGGTCTTATGTCTGAAAAACTTAATTTAACCCATTGGTCAAGGGGTTATTTCTTTAATCAAAGGGTATTACTGTACTGGGTGACGATGAAGACAATTTAAATTATGATACACGTAATGGCAGATCAAGTGAAGTGGGGCCCCAATCAGTAAAAATATTGGGGCCCCAAGCAGTAAAAATTTTGGGACCCCAAGCACTAAAAATTTTGGGGCCCCAAAAAATCAAGTTTCTCAAGAAAACTCCCGTTAAGTTGTTAACAAAAAAAAGGAGATTAATAAACATTTTCATACCATACACGTATTTATTACGTCAATTATTTTCAGATTAAAGTTTCCCACTCGATATATAGAATAGTCATATCTTTCTTCTCGCACTTTAAAACAAAAAATGGCTCTTCTACTGTCGCATTAAATAAAGGAATTGTAAAAGAAATGTTTAAAAAATAGAAAGGTCAAATTTACATTAAAAAATACAAACATTAATGTAATTTTTAAAAATATCCTTCAACTCTTATGTCGCATTCTTTTGATAAATTTCAATAAAAAATATCCGAAAAGGCTTCACAATAACTTCATACAACTGAGTCCGTTGAAATAGTTCTGCCTTGGTTTCCTTAATCTTTCTTAAATTCATGTCCGTAAAATATTTTCCTCAAAAAAACAGTTATTCTTTAGTTTTCTGCGAGTTTGTCCATCTTTTACAAATAAATAATATTCATGATTAATCAGTCGCCTCTTTTTAACTTTTTCAAATTCTCTATAATATCGTAGAAAGTAAAATATTATTCATAATCATTCGTATTTATTTTAGAAGTGAGGTCGCTTCTATTATGATTAACTTTTTTTCTTCAGAATCAGAAATTTCAGTTAAACTTTACGCCCCAGTGTAAAGAAACGAACGGTAGCGCCACATGGGGGACCTAGAGTCCCCTAATCTTCCTAGAGCATGCATTGATGTGACCTACCATCTATAGTGACCTCAGTAATGTTTATATTAACCAAGTTATTCAAGTATAATAAAATCATGGAAAATAAAATATATCCCATCTGAACGGGAGGATTAAAGTGTATTTTGTATGGATGAAACCAAGTTTTATTGCTAATACAGCATTTGCTCTTGGTGACCATCTTGTCATCCAATCAAATTTAAGGAATGGTTACCATGCTTATTATATTAATATATAAAAGGACATTTTTTAATTTTTCATTCATACATAAAAAGAATTTTTTATACCCTGAGGCCCCTTGGTATTCAGGGGCCCCAGAAAATTCGAGAGTCGGGGGATTACCGTATATTTTTATCTGCTTACATAAATGTGCAAGGAGTCCCTAAAGTCATAAAACCGATTACTGAAGTACTTTTTAAGTAAAGTTTTTGAAGTTTTTATCTTCATCCTTTATACCTCAATCAAGCGCAGTAGATTCATGTTATTCATGAACTAGTTTTTATACGGGATTATAAACTAATTATAACAACCATGGCGCAAACACAGCAAAGTGCATAATCAATTGTATTCCTTAGATAATTGGATTATACGTACGTGATCGGTATCAAATATTTGTTTAACTTGATTAACATTTACAATGTTCCATATGTATTTTGTAAATTTGCCGAGCGGCGCCGCGTCCGTTCTGTTTACTTCGATAATATTATTAGGCAAACGTTTTTTACGACTATCGTGGCACATACGATCTCGGAAACATTCGAAAAACGACTAAAAATAAACGAAAGATATAATTCGATAAATAATAAAAAAAATCTTATTCAGTGGCGGATTCAGCATTTTAGAGGCCCCAGGCGTAAATCAATTTTGAGGCCCCAGGCGTAAACCAATTCATACACCCTATTTTTACTTAAATACAAGTAAAAAAAATTATCTTTCATTCTACTTTTTTTTATAAGCTTCTCGAAGATCGATATTAACGATGTTACTAATATTTGTTATTTTTATAAAAAATTCAGGGGCCCCTGAGAGCTGAACTTTGAGGCCCCAGGCGAGTGCCTTAAGCACTTAAAGGGAAATCCGCCACTGCTTATTGATTTAGCTTACGTTCGGTATTTGATAGACCAACGGTTCGGGTTTCCCCGGCAGTTGAAAATGCATGGACAGATTGATTTTTTCGGTAACAGTTCCGAGCCACTGTTGAAATGAATATTGGATTTGATCTCCGACGATGTCCTGGACGAGATTAGAATTTTCGACGGGCGATAGTTTAATCGTTTGACTTATGTCGTCGTTCTTAGCGTTCTCGTTAAACGTTATAATCTCCGATAATATATCGTCGTTCAATTCAAACACTTTGTTCTGGCTGTCGATCGCCAATCCGTTGATTTGATTTACGTCGATCGATTTCAATATGGATTTCGTTGTTTTGCTCTCGTCCGTTTCGTTTATGCCCAGAAACAATAATTCTTCGTCGGAATCGGAGAACGAAGAGGTACATTTGATCTTTAAATCCGACGTCGAACTTATCGTCAAATCGGACGATTTAAGCCCTTCGTTAATGAGATCGTTTAAGTTTCCTTGCTTGTTCACCAGATAGTTATACTGTTCCAATGACATTATTTCTAAAGAATTATAATCGTCGGATAGTATTGTCAAGTCGTCGGCGATTAAATTGTTTATATCGCCTGGCGATTCCGCTTCTTTATGGCTCTTCGGATTTGAATTCAAATCTTTCAATAAACTCAGTTGTAGGCTTTCGAAATTTTCGTTGGATATCTGCGAAGTTTTAACATCTAACGGTATTTCCTTTATTATAAAATTAGGTAATTTCATCAAGTCGGGGTTATCAGTCAACATTATTTGTATATCTAGGGGTTTATCGGCGTCGTTCTTCGCGTTTAACTCTTCGTTGGAGGCTTCCGTTAAAAATACGTCGCACATTTCAACGATTTCACTAGTGTTTTCAGCTTTAAGGAATATTATATCGTTTAACTCTACATTTGTTGTTTTCTTATGACTCTCTTGCATTTTCCAATCGTCTGTATTCAGATCCACGGCATTTGTGTCTAGCAGAGTTTTAGTCGATTGCTTAGTCGATGTGCGTCTTGTTTTCACTTTTTCGGGTATTGACGGCAATATAGGCTCAGTGTCCATCATTTCTAATTCGATATTTATATCGCTCTCTATAAAAAAACAATTAAATTAATAAAAAAAACATTATTTTTAACGTTTTGATTTAAAAAAATGTTCACATACTATTCTTTATGATGTCTATAATACGATTTTGATCCTCGTTGGATATGACCAAATCGATAAACGATTGGAATTCTTTGGCCAATGCGAGATTAGATGCAAAAGCGCAGATGCACGAATAAAAATGAATACATTTTCCGTTGTACGGCAACGTTTTTGGATTAACTGTGGGATCACACTCTGATTGTCTTTTCAACGCTTCTTTTCTTCTCACCGATTTCGAAGTAAAAACTTCACAGCTACAATAATATCTGTAAAGAATTACATAAATAAATATCTATTTTGAACGAATATAATATTAATATTAAAAACCTTTTTTTAGTTTGCACGAATAACATGTGAAGATAACCTAACGGATGCCTCTTAGTCTTCTTTGTTTTGATGGCGATGACTTGTTTCGAAATTCTCTGTACGAGTGGAGATTTTGGTACTGTGGCCAGTTTCAATATTTCCTGTTTCATTGACGGATTAATTTTCAATATACTCAAGACGGCATGATTTAACGTCAACGGCTCTACAATCACAAATATATATTTAAACAAATTTTAGCGGAATTAGAATGTATTCGTATTTTACCTGCGACGATTTTGCTATTCATCGACGCTTGAATATGATGACAGTTTATAATTTTTTCCTTGGCTTTTTCCTCGCCAGTGTTGCTGTGATTGAATATTTGACAACAGTTTTTGATATAGCATAGGCCGGACGATGAATTGCTCTGGACGGAATTGGATACGACCCAAAAGCTTTCGACATCGCGCAATTCAACAAAGCCCCTATAGTCGGGACCGTTGTTTCTAATACGGACAGAGTAAATCGACAGGGGTGCATCGGTGACGAGCTTCGACGAGTCGATCCATGAAGTGCATTTGTCGAACTCTTTGCTTATTATCTCGCTGCAAGCTTTGTTCTTGCAATATTGCCTGCGGTGGCCGTTGAACGTCTTGCACTTGGGACATTTCCTTATTCCCCTGAACGACCAAGGTATTTTTCCAAATTCAGTCATTTTCTACGAATCTAAGTGAATTGATTGATACAATATGGACAATGTAATGGTATTACATTTTTATTCTAGATTAATGTCGGATAGGTCAAGTCTTTGTGTTTTATATTTAATAATTATTTAATAGTGAACTAAGTAGTACAATATTCACACTACATGTTATCGTTAAATTGTATAATAAGATTTCTAAATGACAAGATGATCCGTCGATCGACATTACAGAGCTACGTATTGAGCAGGTTATATTGACATTTAATAATGTTGCCAAGCGGAAAAATACAGATGACAATGGAAATTAAATCAAAAGGGGAATTATTCACAGAGAATACTTATTTATTAGAAATGGTGTCATGTGTACATATAAATAAATAATGTAATATAAACAAAATTAGACTTACCAGTATTACTAAATTTCAAAAGGTGTTTTTTTTATATTAAACACAAATAATAATTATAAAAAATCAGAATTGATAGATTTTATTTAATTATATTATATCAAATTATAAAATTAGTCATAGTTTTCGTATTGCATTATATTATATATAATAATCATATTATTTGTTCTGTTTTAAAATAAAATATTAATGGATTGTTTCATATATTTAATTATTATTACTAGCACCACGTTTATATTTCTTGATGATTTTTGCTATTTCTTCGAATTCGGGGTGATTTTTCATTCTTTCCAGCTCGCTCTCGGCCGAAGCCTTAGACGATATGTACACATATTTGGAATATGTCGCCAACGACTTATTCCAAAGTCGTTCTTGATTTTTTTTATTTATCTTTGCAAGAATGCGATGAAAACTTTCTTTCGCTTCTTGCAGTTCGAATTCTGCAAAATAACAAGCACATAAAACGACGATATACGTTAAATCTACATGCTAAATATTAGATATAAAATACCTCCATCTTCGTTTATTCGCACTGCTTGAATCGGCGGCTTCTGTAAATTTAATCTTCGGAATTCCGTTTCATCCAACAAAAGTTTCTTAACTCGTTCATATTTGTCATAAACAAAATACACAGTCAACAGACCACAAACAAAAACCCAGAATTTCATTTTCAAATATTTACTATCCAGATGTTTGTGTATGTATTGGTAAAATATTTACATGTGACTGAATTATGCCTACAATGAGTGCAATGCTAAATATTGAGAGGATTGTACAAATAATTTTATAATAAATAAAAAGATGTTTATTTTAAAACATACATTGTATCGGACAATAGAGAGTCACAAGATAAATAATCCAAAACGTTAGTATCGAAAAAAACTGATATACAAAAATATTGAGATGTTGGACTAATGGTTGATGGTATTAAATATGAAGGATTAGATGAATAATTAAATTACTGAAATATACTGAGAAGGGTGCTTATATCAATAAAGATAACAATAACTTTTTAAATTAACTTCTGACCGTTTGCTCTCCGATCTCCATTCTAATTAAAATCTTTAATAACTTGAAAGATTATGCAGAATTAGGTTTATAAATAATTTTTAAATTTTAAAATCTACCTGTTTTTCAATAAAATACAGTGGTGGATTCAGTATTTTAGAGGCCCCAGGCGTAAATCAGTTTTGAGCCCCCCCCTTTAAAATATTTTCACTACTAATACACCCTCTATTGTGCATTCTACGCGTTTATTTACTCTATTTGTAATGTTTTGGATACATAATTAATTTCACATGAATTTATATAAAAAGACAGAAAGAAAAACAAAATTAAACTTTTTAATTAATGATATTTCTTTTTTCCTTTTTTTATTAGCTACTTGATTAGCGATCTCGATGTTATAAATATTTGTTATTTTTAGAAAAAATCAGGGGTACCCTGAGAGCTGATGCCCTCTAATGAGGCCCCAGGCGCGCTAGGGCTATATTTAAATTCCATAATTTTATATTTATTACATACATTTTTTTTAACCTATGTGCTGCGAAAGGATCCTAGACGTGTCCCTAAGAAAATGATGAAAAACCTTTATGATCGACGGTGTATAAATATATTTATTTAGCAACGTCGACTGTCTGCTTTGTTGTCGTCCCCCTCTAACATATTCCGTCACGGTCACACCACGCGCCAGGTGATCCCTTACCGTTAATTTTCTCTAAACAATTCTTATAAAAATAATTGCAATGGCGGTTTCAATTCCCTTTAATTCTCCAACAACCATTTCTATAACAATATTTTTTTTTAACAATGACGATAATTTATTATTTCCATTGTACAAATAATTAACTTAAAGCCTAATATTTATCCTTTTCATTCTTCTGATTAACATATAATATCTTAGGATGTTTCATAAATTGGTCAGAATATGATCAGAATTATTCCACATGCTAAATTAAGACATTTTCTAATCTAATACACTACAAAATGAACCCATGCTTTAAGGAAAGACATAACAAGTGAACTAAAACGACAGGTCTTCCCCCTATAACGAAGAAATCGGAACCACATGATATAAAACCCTCGTTATAGTAACGAAAAGGCACTTATACAAATTTGGATATGGGGATAAAAGGGTTTTTTAATTTAATATTTGGTTGTCAACTGAATGCGATTACGAAATATGTAATTTGATCCTGAAAATTTACGTTCTAGGAGGGATTTGTTATAGAAAACCGCGGTATAGCATGGAGCGTTATAGAAGGGTTTACTGTAATCTACAGATTATATAAGAACAATATGTCACTGGAACATTAATATCCAAGAAAAGATACAAAAAAAGTAAAAATACAAAAACTATACAATTATATTTCATAAATAAATTTATTAATCGTTAAAATATTAAGTATTATGTTTTTACATAAAATCGGTATAAAATTTATTAATAATCATAATAAACTTATCGATCGCCCTCAATAATACTTGGCGATGAGTATAAAAATTAGTAGGTAGATAATTAAAATATATATATAAATACAAAGTTTATGTACACAATCATAATCTCTTAAATTTTAATATTATAATTTAATTATACAATTAATATAATACATTTTTTTTCATAAATATTATTTATTAAATGGCAAAATTTAAATGCTTAAGCTTTTTTAACGCTTTAATACTATGGATGCAGTCGTTTCAGCACAGTGCTTCCAACTTTTTTGCCATCGACCAGAAGGATTAACTTCTCGTTATAGTAATATTCGATCAGATCGTTGATTGTCACAAAATGCGGTTCAGTCGCCTTCGTAAACCCCAAAGCCAAGTGGCCATCTTGTCTCTTTCTGCAGCCGATGTTGTAGATTCTTCCGTGGTACATCAGCGTGACGGTATATGCGTGATTGCTCTGAAAATAGATCGCAATTGTAATAGATTTTATATCAGTTGTTAGTTATCCATAAGTAGTGTCGTTTTTTCAAAGCGCCATCTTTAAAATAATCTCCTTCAGTCTATTAGGCAGTAAGGACGCATTATAAGTTTCTCTTGTGTAGCGGCTACCTGCTCGTGGACTTTAGACAAAAAAGCCGGTTTCTTTATCCCTCGACGACAATGGGAGAGACGTATCCGTCGGAACAACATCTGCGGAGCTGAATACTTTTTCAATATCATTTGAAAAAGAAA
>JAGXCT010034256.1:0-73077 GCA_022495035.1 Philopotamus ludificatus
TGCACTGATCTCCTTCAAATCAAAAAATAAAATTACCCCCTATAACGTCCCCCCCCATATAGCGTGGAACCTATCTGGATGTTATAGGAGGGGTTTACTGTAAGTGATGAAATCATAAAAGAACTAATATTTTTAAAGCGTGATCTAAACAGTGTGAAACTAGCTGAAATGAAAACACATTTTCTTGCTCAAAGATCATTTAGTGGTCTGAAAAAAATGATGAATTTCGAAATGAATAAATATCATTGATTATATTTTCAACGTCCATTTTAACTATCAATGTCAAGAAACTTCAGTGACAAGTCTACTTACACAAGAACGACACAATTATGGCAATTAAATTTACACGGCCCGCGAAATTTGGCACGATGCGATCAAAAATAAATTAAACTCATATGACGTTAACACACACATACACGTAATTAAAAACATCTTTTCTAGTACAACAATGTACAACTATTTTGTAATTAATTTGATACGCGTAAGCCATATGTTTCCAGCGCGAGATGACACGCGTATATTCAGCGGGAAAGTTTAAATCGATCAGTTTTCACCGACAATTTGTCAAATATCGACGGTGGTAGTATCGATGATTTCAATAATTAATAAAAAACAGAAATAATCAGAATGTTTAGCGTCGATACGAACGCGAGAGCGCGGTCGTATCGTGTGTATTATTATTCGACGCGGCATTTCTGCATACAATTATTGCGATGAAACCAGCGTTTCTCAATCGGAACGATATTTTTGCAACGATTCGAAGGTCGATTCAATTGCTGTTGAAGGAACAAATTTCATCTGTGTTCAAGTGCCACGCCTGTTTTATGCGAATTTTGCAAAAAAATGCACATTGTATCAAAACGATACGACCTTCGATAATGAACGTATCAATTTTTTTATTTCGCATTTTCGATTGCGTTAACAATGGCAGATCGTTTTACATTGTTCGGCATATTCAAAAGATGTAATTGCAGACGTTTTATTGCATGGTGTTGTAGCGGAAAATGCGGAATATTGGCTAATACAGCGCGAATTATTTGATCGGGTTTCGTGCATCGCGCGTCGATATCTCCCGTAAAAATGAGCATAACTCGCGATTTATTTTATTTATCCCGTGCCACATTTTGGCAAGCTCTATGATTCAGGTTTAGCGTCGATTGACTACAGCAAGCGCCATTTGCCAGTGGCCTTATATAACCTGGTCTCGGTGAAAGTAACATTTTTAAGTTATAACAACAATAAACTACAATATTACAGAGAGCGAGCATTGCCGACTCCCTCGTGAACCACTGCCTTATATTAAATACAATGGATTAAATCAACAATCGAAAAGAAAGTGATATATAATAATAGAGCGAAATATAATAATAATAAAAAACGCGCGAAAATTCTATTTTTTGCGAGATTAATGCGATTTATCGCAAAAAATAATGGCGTCAAAAATTAAATTCATACATATTAATAATAATCGATGCAAAAAACGCATTTTTTTTATGAATATTATTTATTACTAAGTATGATAAAAATGTTATTATAATTCGATTTAATAAATCTATTGTTTCCTGTTTGCTATTTTTTTTTTAATATGCAATGTGTGATATATTCGAATATTTCAAGGCTTCGGATTAATGCAATTATTTATTAATAAATCAATCAAACACGATTTCAGATTAAATCATTTTGGAGCCGGCACGATTTCAGAAAATGCGAAAAAAACATATATATTTGGCAATCGGCTTGACCTTGCATATGAAAAGTAATTTCAATTCCTGTATTCGCTGACCCAAATCCATTTTTCTTCACAATTCTTGCCAATACATTATGCAAGATTTATGCACATCCCATGCGTTATCAACAATAATGTAATTTTATACATTAAAATATGAATAAGATAATGCTATATGATTTCAGGCGATCGTGATGCTATTTGAACTCACGATTTTTATTTTTATCTCACATCCTTTCCAAAATTTTGCAATAAAGCGACGATGCAACTTCCCAAAAAAAAATAAACGATAATTAATCACGGCAGAAAATTGTGTTTTATTTCGCGACTGCAAACACGCTTTTTATTAATTGACGAGTAGTGAAAAAGCTGACATGTTGAATTATCACAATTACTTTTCCGACATCTGAAATGAGAAAAGTGACAAGTGCGCGATGGCTCACATCGACAATTTGTCAAGTGACGACGTCGATGAAAACGAAAGTGATGCGCCGGAGCGACTGAAAAAAAATAATCTAAACCACCACCGCCAAAGACGCTCAGTGAAAAACATTAATTATACATACAATTGAATACGTAATTAATTATGTGAGTGTGTACTGTGATGAGCAGAGAGAGTCAGATATAAGCGCAGATGCGCGCGCAGCCACCGACTTGCGTCCACTTCCGGTGGAATATTTTAAATTGAACGTGTTATTTTATCATTTCGCAGGCGTTTCCAATCGGATGTTGGTACGGTTCTCTAAGTAAACGTCTCGGTTTCATGCAAATTATGAACGTTTCAGTTTTGCTTTACTTCCTGTAAAAATATGCTCTGCATCGTGATTATCATAATCGTGATTTTTCATAGTGATTTTCCTTTTCTGTATTGTACAACCGTTGCACCGTACTAACTTTCCACGTATTTTCGTGTACGTTTAATTATGGCTTCTTATTTTCATAACACTATAAAAAAATTATGAAACGTTTAAATAACATTATATCATCTGCGATCGAGTCTATGTTAACACGTTGCGGTTCGGGGGACTCGAATACGCGTCCTCGCGGGCCAACGTAGAAGTACGGGGGACGCGTCGAGAGACCTCGTTGGCGCTGATCGGAGTGTTATTACACTACACGGATACGCAGACCACACTTTGAGAAGTTTTGAACGGAACAATGGAACCCAGCGGACCGGAACGTGTTAAAATAATTTATTTTTCTATCTTTAAGAAGACTAAATATAAAAAATAAATTGTAAATCTCTTGATCTTATTTTTTTAAATTCGACATTAAAACCGACGCAATGTTTTTCTCGGTACGATGTGCCGAGTGTAAGTGAAACGTGCGAGTGACACGTGATGCGAGAGCTTATTCTGCGGCGAGGCATAAGAGTTATTCGGAAAAACCAAAAACTTGTGGTACCCAATATACCTCATCGTCAAGGCTAGGCTAACAGCGTTATTTTACCGATATTTACCGACGAAAACGCTGAAAAAGACACAAGGAAAATCGACATTCAATAGTTTTTTTAAAATCTTTATTAACACATTGCCTACGAGACGAATCGCGGTTAAACTTGCGCTGGGGCATTCGCCGAAATTTGGTGAAACGTCGTCTTTTACAAAAAAAATCAATGAATGGTTTTATTGCACTTGCCGCTTTTGCACGAAATTCTCCTCAAGGTCTGAAGTATCTGACCAAAAAAAATAGTAAAAAAAGACTCTTATATAAGTTACAGCCGATCAAATGCGTAGTGTCGGCTAGCGTGTGTTATGCGCGCCCCGGACATACATTAATACGCTTTTGACGTGGAATCCACGTCCCCCGTAGGCAATGTGTTAAATGGGAAAAGAATAATATGATTTTATATTAAAAAAAAATAGTACAAACAACTTAGATTCTCTCTGTTGCATAGTTTTTAAATATGAATGATAATTAGCGTAAGATTTTTCATAATTGAATATTAAGATTGAGGACCACGACGGCGTGGAAAGTCTGCGGTTGATGAAAGAGACAGAGGTTTTTCTCAAAAATGAGAGACTAAATGTGGCAAGTGTATCCTTAAAGATATATATAATCACCCCCGATCACCCCATCGTGCTAGTCCAGTCTTACCCAGGGCTTAAAGAGGATTAAACACTGGAAACGGATTAAAGACCTCCCCTCTTCGGTATGAAGCTTCCTGTATAAACTTGATTTTTTGGTTTAACATTGATTTCGTTAAGTGTATAAAGCCCAAAGCCTTTTGTATGGGTCTAGTCTTTTATAGGGCGGATTTTATAGCGCGATCCCTATTATGGCGTTATAGGAGGTTTGACTTTATTTAAAGCTCTTATCTTACACGCTATTCATTAGTGTTAATATTATTATAACAATCCGTCAAATTATTCATTCACCGTTGATTGTACCAGCATTGTGAAGTATGTCAACACTACATCGATGGCAGAGGCGACCTCGCCATCCTTGACAATCCCCCGACGTGACTGCAGCGACAATGCACATTTTATACGGAAACGAACACTGCGACTGTTTACAGCATCAATCATCAGTCAACGTCTATCGCGATCTTGACCCCCGAGGATAACGCATACGTTTCAATAAATAAAATTATCGCATAATTAATATAATAATAATAAATGCCGGCAACCGTGTCCGATCGTACGTCGGAAATCGTGGCAGATTTGAATATTTGAAGAAGAAAAAAAAACGGTTTCAATCCAAACCGTGCGTTGAAATCTCTCGAATTTCTATTGAAAAAAAACACACACGTTGCATAAAATAATTATGCATTAGGAAAATGGCCCGAAGCCAATATTAAAATATTGTAAAACATTATTATTGTGCGTTTAATGACTTATTGCGCAGATTTTCGGAATATAACGCTTACGGCAATTCGAAATGTCAAGTAAATTCTGCAATTGCATATAAAAATAAGTATATATATATAATTTTGCATAAAATATCTACTACCGTTTATCGATATATTAAAAGTTTGACACGTGTCTTCTCACTATTATGCAAATCGTCAATGTTTATTTGCAATCTATCGCAAAATTACATGCGATAAATCAATTATCGGTAATGAGCGCGGAAACGTTTTTGTAAACGATTGGAATCAATCATTTCATTATATCGTCCTTCTCAGAAAACATCGATTGATTTTAATTATTGATTATTTTTCCTTTCAGTTTTCCACCATGACGATGGAGATCTATCGCCTGGTGCTGATCATAGCAGCGGCATTGCCTACGATATCAGCGCTACACACTGAGGTAATTGATTAATTATTTAATACTACTCAAAAATAGAATAAAACTGATGATTTTACATTTTTTTTTCGTATTATAAAATATGCTACATCAGTTCGATTGTCTTAATATATTTAATGGATAAAAATTGCGCCGCAATCTGCAGATTCATTTTCATTACTTTCTGTCATTCTCTTGTCCGTTGCTGTAAATCATTTTGATTATTATAGGTAAAGCGGAAAGAAATGACACACACAATACTTTCCGTTGTTATCTATGATCCTCTTCCGTAGAATATTCTTACTGTTTTTTTTTATTTATAATATAACTTGATTTTAGACTCAACATATGTATTTTTTTTAACTTGAATCAAATATTCCATCGGCTTGAAAATGCAATATCAACTGAAAATGGTCGAAGTTGTAGAACTTCTAAATCTAGCTGTTTCTTACAACTGAACATTTTTTTCAGATCCAATTATTTCCTAAGCCACCCCTCAATTACAAAGGGAATACCCTTTTGAGTCAATAAAGACTTAGGGGCATAACCCAACGAAAGGCATTGTTTTTTCCTCGAATTTCCAGTCATCATCATCATCATAGGCGCAACAGCCATATTGTAGAGCCCTGCCCTCATCCAACGCCCTTCTCCATTTTATCCGGTCTGCCGCTATGTCGATCCAACTTCCGCTAAGTTTCAATGATGCAGTGTCCTTCTGTACACAGTCCAACCATTTAAGCCTTGGTCTTATCAGGATATCTGGAGAGTAAAGATATAAAGATGGTCGTTCGAAATTCTAAGACAGTAGGAGAAAGTTCGCGCGATACTTTGTCTATTTATTTTCCGTGTCTTGTGACAATTCCCTCGATTGTTAGATGACTCCTTAATTTTACTTTTAGTCCTATCGCCCACTTCACCACTTTTGAATTTTTGAAAACTATCGAGGATTCAAAATGTCTCCATGAATATTGCAGTTCTGGATAGCTTCATTTGATTTTAATCCTTTATGGTATATTTAAGTACTTGATTGGATTGGTGTAGAGGACTCACTTTTTATCAACGATACTTCTAAGCACGGTTTTACTCACACATATGATGAATCTGAAGAGGTCCCATTGATTTTTATCCATCATAAACTTTTGAAACCATCTATAGCATTGTTGACGAAGATGTCTTCATTAACACATTCCGGTCCGCTGGGTTCCGCTCCGAGTTTTGCGTTAGGCCGGTTATAAGTACTTCAGTTAAATCGATGTAACTGATACCATTTAAGTTACGTCAATATTTTTTTGTTGTGTTCAGAAAGGTTATCTCTATGTAAAAAAAATAATAGTTCAAAACTTCTCAAAGTGTGATCTGCGTATCAATGAAATATAAATGATTTTGGTTTAACATCAGCGCTAACGAGGACTCGAAAAACGCGTCCCCCGTACTTCTACGTTGGCCCGCGAGGACGCGTTTTCGAGTCCCCCGAACCGCAATGTGTTAATATTGCAGATGGTCTCAGTAGCTTCATTTGATTTTGATCCTTTATCAAATAATAATGGCATCAAATACGTGTCTCTTCAATCTTTGACGTTGCATTTTTAGCTATAGGACCAAAATATTAAGCAGTCGATGACAAACTGGTTTCGAAGTAACGCATCAAAATATTGACATTACTTTTCGCTTTACCTATATATGATAAAATATACTGAACGCAAATTTTACTGCATTGAAAGCGAATCTGAATGGAGTGACCTTTTGTACGGAGATATCGTAAACTATTACTAGAACGAGTCTTGGCGATTTAGGAGTCGATTCAAGATAGAAAACACGTTTCATATGCAATTCAACGTGCATTTATAGGCATTAGGAAATTGCATCTCTGTGTTTCTAATTAAATTATGAGCTTAGTAGTTAAAAAATGTATCGTTTTCCACATATTATAACTTTGGCAATGTGGATATAGTCGGTTTTGTGTGATTATTGGAGTTAAACAGCGTTGAGCGCGGTCGTTATACGGCAGGATGACCACAAGGTCTTCGGATTCACGATAATAAATATTTTTTCATATCAAGTTGGGTGCATATCGGAGCCGGATGCAATAAAATCGATCTGTTTTGTATGGACGCGTATGTTTCAGTGGTCGTTCGATAATTTAGCGCGGTCGTTTTCAATGTCTCGACCAAAGTGCAGAATCCAGCGGCCGCAGTTGGCAATGGTCGAAAGCCACGGCTGACTGATGAGAAACCAGATCTACACTTTCACCTTCGGCAGCCCGATGCACTCGGCGCCGATGCCGACGACGTCGACCAAGACACGGCGATGACTCGCCGTGTGACGATTCAATCGTTCACCATGACGCGCTCCGTGCCGTACTGGCAGTGAAACTGTGGCCATGATGCAATGGCGTTACCATTTCTTTTTTTTTTAACATATCTCGCTCTTAAACGGATCGATTAGTTAACGAATTAAGTGGAGTACGCTCCGGTTCGAGCCGTAGGCGTTGCGGTGCGGACCTTCATGACGTAACGGCGCAAGCTGCAAGTAATGCCTTGATTCGATGAAATAAAGAAAATCCACAGCATCAGAAATAATAATGTGTACGTGACATGAAAATTCGAATGATCTGAACGATTTTATAACGATAATATTTTTATTAAGTGTGTTATGACTAATTTTCTTGAATCCATTCATCTTCAACCCAAAACTATCCGTAGAAGTAGGCGGTATGTACAATAGGAATAGAAAGTTTTTTCAAATTCTCGTAGCCACGTATTAAAAATGCTAAATATATGACTCGTAATAAAGATGTGCAATTTGTGGAAATTGTTTTTTTAGCTATTTATGATAATTCAATTGAAGATATTATCATGGAAAACGCTACGAAGGCGCAGAATGATTTTCATTTAAATGTGAAACGTTAAATATATTTCTGTTTATTTAAATTTTGCATTGAAGCAAAAAAAAAACAGATTTTTTTATCAAAAATCGTTTATTTAGATATGTAGAATATCTACTAACTTCTTGGACGTTTTATGACGTCGTCATATGCTAAGAATATCGACAGAGCTTTCCAAATGATTGTCACGGAAAAATTGATCGGATTAGATTTGATGCAGTCGAAGAAAAACTTAGTTGTATATAATATTATTATAAAAAAAGACAAAGATCAACTCTCGGATAAGCATTCGTTTCTGTCCCCAGAATAGAATTGCACTAGAATATCTCGTGGGATATTGATGAACAATGTGATAAATTAAACTAGGATTTGATTAAAAAATAAGTATTATTTTTCATCATGCTTACGCCAGATCACATATGGGATTCGTGAGTCTTCAACTTCAATAATTAGTTTTAATATTAAAAATAATGTCTCATTATACAAAAGGAAACAGTCGACATTATTTTTCAGTTTCCAAAGATTTTAATTTGTAATTTGCTATAGTTTGTAAAAAAAATACACATTAACGTTCTTAGGAAACAATTAAAACACTACACACATCGCTCAAATATTTTTCCGGGTATCACATTAATAAACATCAGCTATAGGTTTATTCATATTTCTGAAAAAATATGAAAAATTCGTGCATGTGAATGAATTTGAGCAGCTGTTTAAATTAAATCATTCAATTCTGTGAGACATATATCTAGAATAATACCATGGTTTTCTTAAAATAAAAATAAATAGTTTATATTGATAAATTAATAAAATGCTGTAAGCGTTTTTTATTGGGATTTTTCAGGATTTTAAAAATTAGATTTTATGGTTAATTATGGATTATACTGAGATTTTTAATGACAATTTTTTTAACCTTTTCTATTCTCAATATATATTTATATGTAAATTTTAATAAAGAGATATTCATTGTCAAAATGAATTAGAAGCCTCTTATATGGTTTGATCTGATATCCGATTAAAAAATACAAAAAAAATCTTTTGGGCCAATATGTCTGGCCCTCAGAGTGGAAAATGTTAAATTACGATCACCGGGATAATAATTCGCTCTTGAAAAATATGAAATCATACGCATTTGATCCTCGTGATTGATCCTCGTGAGAAAGAAATGCTTTGTTATCTTCTGACGCTACTCTGGTTTATTTATGTAAAATTTAATCATCTGTGAGTCTGAAACGCTGCGGCCACGTATATCAAACTTTGATATATTAGGTTGATGCATAAGTAATGTCGTATTTTTTCAAGAAAACAAAAATTATTTTTTTCGCATATACTTTATTAATTTAGTTAATTACATAATTTCCATTATTTTTAATGAGCTTCTTCCATCTTTCTGTCAACTTTTTAATCCCATTTGAATATAAACTTTCGGGTTTCGATGCAAAGAACGTGTCTAGTGATGTTTTCACCTCCTCCGTTGTTTTAATTTTTTTTTCCATTTAAATAATTTTGTAAAAATAAAAATAGGTGAAAATCAGAAGGAGTTAAATCAGGAGAGTAAGGTGGATGCTTTAAAACATCCCAATTAATTTATGTTGTTTTATCATCGCAGAATGTGGCCGAGCATTGTCTTGGTGAAAGACGACATCCTTGCTATTGATAAGTTCGGGTCGTTTTATTACGAGTGCCGACTTTAATTATTGAATCTGTTCACAGCATCTTTCAGCATTTATTGTTTGGTTAGGTGGCAATAATTCGTAATAAATAATGCACTTCATATCCCACCAAACACAAAGCATAATTTTGGTTAATTTCTGCTTTAGGAGTGGTTAATGGGACTTGTCCTGGCTTGATCCAGTGTCGCTTCTTTGTTTTATTATTATACACAACACATTTTTCATCTCCCGTCACTAGCCGATGCAAAAAGGGCTCATCACATCTCGTAACTCGGTCTAACAGATTTGTGGGTAACACACGTCGTCCTTGGAAACCATTCCAATGCAATG
Source organism: Philopotamus ludificatus (assembly GCA_022495035.1). Classification (NCBI taxonomy): domain Eukaryota; kingdom Metazoa; phylum Arthropoda; class Insecta; order Trichoptera; family Philopotamidae; genus Philopotamus; species Philopotamus ludificatus. Next base: position 9,844 of record JAGXCT010034256.1, read on the forward strand.
CAGATGTCTCACCACCGTATATTGATCGATACCCATCGTCAATGCGATGTCCCTGGTATTTTGATGGGGATCAGCTTCAAGTATGGCTTTCAGCACATTATCATCGGTGGATGAAGGGCGTCCCGATCTTTCTTTATCAGCTGTTGATAAATTCCCAGATCTGAATTAAGCAAACCATCGTTGACTGTTTCGAACATCGATAGCACCTCTGCCGTACACATCAGTATGATTTTAGTTGCCTCAGTTGCATTGTGGTCTTTATCGAATTCAAAAAGTAAAAGTGTCGAATATGCACTCTTTTCTCTGACATTTTAAAAATTCACAAGGGCTCTGGATAGCCCAACTGCTAACGGTAAACTGAAAAAAATGTTAGAAGAAACCCTCCTTTATATGATGGAAAAACACCATTAAGAACATCTGTTAACACAGTTGGTGAAAAAAAATATACCACAGTCTACGTAAAAATACGACATTACTTATGCATCAACCTTTTATGCAAGATCTTTTTATTTGATAATATTTCATTGGTTTTTTTACGGCAGATTTGTTTTAAATTAATATTTTCCTTCACGGATTTGGGAATCTACGTGTTGTCACAAATGAAGATCTAAACAAATTTAACAAGCATTTACCTCGTGATGAGGAGAATCATGTAGAAAATGGTAATTCTCAAGAGACTTGTTTATTTTATTATCGCATGAGATCGATTGCCTCGAAAATATTTAATGACAAGTGTGATCCGCGATTTAGATCGTTAGCGTCGCAGTGAAAACGATGTTATTTTTAATAACAAAATATATATAAATATATAACAGAAGTGGAAGACGTCGAATCGTTGACCCTATTGCCGCTCGAATGTGAGAGGACGCAACGTGTCCATAAATACGAATGCTCACCGAGAGACCAAGGGGATTTCTAACGCGTATCACTGCGGCGTAGTATCGGGAAATTCAGCAACGTCGACGTTGCTGAATTTCCCGATAAAACAGTCGCGGTGCGTTATTTATCTACGCGGAATCGCTAGCGACAATTTACATATTTGTCCGAGTGTTACACGAGTCACTATTTGACAAACGTCCTCACCCGCGGCTGAGACATCAGTTAACACATCGGCTCGATCGTAAAGAATGATATGTACACATTTTCATTATTGTATTTATGTATGAACATATATTTATTATATATTACCGAGTCTCTTTTAAATGCCGCCGATCGTCCTCGATCCCTGACCTCTGGTAAACATTTCCGTCATACGCACCGGCAGATCCTTCGCCAATACGTTTTTTTTTATTATTTATTTATTTATTGACAATCCTCATTGATGATTATTTTTTAAATTTGCAAATTATATTAGCAACTACATCCCATTTTGCCTATAACTATTTGAACAGTCTGTGTTTTTTTTGGTGGATTACGGTACTTGACATTTAATAAGGGGGACCAATAAGTAATCGCGTATTATATGAATTGATATTTGAGTACAGATTGTATCCTTACGCATCCGCCTATTTTTTTGTCTATATCCAAAATAGATAATAGGGCCCTAGCTCAGCTGTATACTCCATTAAAAAAGTTTAAAGTCTGATGCTAAATAGATGCCATTTTGATTTCGAAAGTTTAAATCAGGCATTAGAATATTAAAGGACACGTCTAAATCAGAACTTTAGTAACACAAGTTAACTCAGATCCTCCTTTAACCATTGAGGAATTATCGCAGAAACTCGATGGTTCACATACAGTTAATTTTAATGCGCATCAGTTAATCGAAATCAGTTAATTTGTATTAAAATATTATAATAAATCGATATGAACCGTTATTTATTTTCGGTTCAGCTCTGGTTCTTCGTTCCGACAATGAAAACATTTTTCAGCGGTTTTTAAATCACTTCCAGTTCGAAGCCCTGTTAAAACATTAAAAAATAATCACCGAGAGTTGAATAAACAAATTGAAAAAACCTTTATTTTATTTATATTGAACCAGAAAGAAATATAAAAGAATAATAACGGTTCGAAATTATGTTTAGAGAGATGGTTAATCATTGTAAAAAACAATGGAAAATGCATTGTTTATAAAATACGCGATTACTTCTTGGTCCCTTCGATATCTTTCGGAGTCTACTACTCATTGTTTTTTTTATTATTAATAATTGATAATAACATATATTCAAACACCCTTAATACTTATGCTGAAGATTTGGGAATCTACATTTTTGCAGAATAACAGCTTCAATTTTTAGATCTGCTTGAATGTATGCGTATACGAAATTTTCTTTGATGTTTTTTGTGTTTAATTTAAAACTATTGTAAATGAATATAATAGTTAGATTGTTAAAGATTAATATTTTGAATTATTAATAATAAAAAATACGTTTAATTATCGTTTTTCTTTAAAAAAAAACCTTAGAATCTCAGCACCTTCGACAGTTTTGTATTTATTTCTTTAATTTTGGTATCGTCTTTATAAGTTTTCATCTTTGGAATTAGAATAAGTCACAGAGATCCATGTCAAGTGAACATAATGATGATGTTTTTAGCCAAAAAAATCGTTCTGTATTTTTTTTTCATAAGTAAAAATTTGTGCCCTCACCAAGAATCATCCAATACGGTTATCAATGTCAAGATACGTCAGGGACAAGTGTACCGACGCGACCAAAAAAATGTGTTAGTCAAATCAATAGTCAAACAAGGATTGAGATTTCTATACGATATAATTAAATTTTATATTTGTGTATTGCACAATTTAATTCTTTAATACTAAAATTGACATCCGCGCACTGTTAGCTCTTAACTATAATTTTTAATGGCATTCACATCTCGATAAAAAAGCAGCATACGTCTAATGTGTCCATCATTAATTCTGGCGTTGAACGTTTTAATTCTTTTTATACATTTTATGCTTTACAATGAAAAAATATTAATTAACATTCGGTTAAACAAGATTTTTTTTATATTATCGATTCAAAAATCGATTCTTTTTTTCACACAAACGATGCGTACGCGTGTCTAATAATTTTTATGATCGATTAAAAATCGTATCGAATTTCTACTGTTGTATAACATTTTTTTTATATGCAATCATCAAGAGTGATCATAAACATTTTAATTGTATAATATCAATTATCAAAAAATGTATGTTTATTTATATTGGATGCGAGCGCCGAATGCGTACCGGAACCGTCGCACATTTCTCACTTCCGGTACAATTATTCACGGAGAAACACGCGCCAATAATAATAAATATAAAAAAAAAACATATCGGTATCGATAAATTTTCATTGTTGAATAAATCTATTGTGACGGCGCTCGCGGGGTCGCCGGGTCACTCCGTGTCATTCTTGACATTCAAATTTGTATTTTTTGGGGTCCGTGAAATGCGCGATTAATGTGCACGAGCGAAATATATTATCCGTAAAATCGAATACATTAAACGGTTACATTATTCGCGTTTGCCGTAAACAAGAGTGGAGTCTCGCCCGTAAGTGAATGCAATTAATTGTTTAAACACACCGAGATGACTTATTGGCGTTCGCACAATAACACGTATAAATCACTTTGCGATGTTAATCTCATGAAAAATAATTCAACATAAATAAATGGCATGAGTCGTATTCATAATTGAATAATATTGATTTTTGCGTGATATGATGCGCGTGTTTATTATATATATATTTTTTTATTATGTATGAGAAGCAGCCGTTGGCAATAAAACAATTATGTGCGGCCATGATGTTTTCATTTTCGTTTGACAGTTGGAACCCCGTTGCTTAAAATATAAATGCCAGATTTAATTAATTTAATTTATATTTAATAAGCGGTTAAATTCATGCGAAAATTATTTATGTAGCACTTATTATTTTTTTAATTAAATACTCGTGAAATATCACAGAGTTCTATTGGGATATACGGAAAGTATTTTCGTTTTTTCCCAACATAGGTCTTAATAGTATTTTTTCACAGCCAACCTCACACTTAAGCCGCATAATCATTATATATTTTGACAGCTGATATAGCAAAGCCGATTCGATTGATTCTACGCAGTAGTTTTTGGTTGGCACCCTTTCAAATAGGGAAAGTGAAAAGCAGCATTCTCGACATATTTTACTTTTAATATCGAAAAGGTAAAAATGTTGTCCGAAAATTTTGATGTTAAAGAAGCACCACGTTCTGGATGGCCAGTTGAAGCTGATGAAGACACAATAAAGGCGAATAACAACTCATAAGATCGCCGAGAGATTAAATTGATTTAATTCGACAGTTCATGATCATTGTAAACGCCTAGGTTTAATCTCAAAGCTCGACACATGGGTTCTTCATGTTCTTACGGAAAGAAATTTGTGCCGTCGCGTTGACGTCTGTGATTTGGCTTCTAACCCTTTCAATGCGGCGGGTCTAAACGCGATTCTGCATCTGAGTGCGGCGCCAATTTGAACCAAATTATTTTTTTGGCGAAGTAAATTTGTATTCACACCGCTATATTAGACCATTTTCCTATAAGAAATTTATGCAAACATGTTGATTAAGATATGTTCTTACATCTCAACTAAAATAAATAACTCGATTCGCTTTATTTTCGTAATAATTAATCGAACAAAATATCAATTGCTCAAACAGAGATTAAGTGAGAAAAAATGGGAATGCGAATCAAAATCAAAAATGCAAAAAGCAATTTTCTTATACCATTGCATCCATACACGTGTATGTGGAACATAATGTACGTGGGACACCCTTAACAACCCCTGAGCCGAGATACGTCACCGATACTACTGCGGAGATTTGAACGAGACACCACGCGCTATTTGAATTGTTACTATTCATATTTACATATTACATGGTTCCTATAAATTTCTTGTGATATGTTGTATATTTATTGATAGCTGTGTTTATTAGCTGATTTTTAAAACAAACACCATCACTTAACTCGCTCTAGTTTACATGTAACGACAAGTTAAAGTTTTAAAGAATTTCGCGCATGTACGACATGCGGCCGCACCCTGGACACGATTTGTATGCGCATGTACGTCATGCGCCCCGCACTAAAAGGGTTAAACATCAAGAAAATGATCCATTTTTGAAGCGCATCATCACTGAGGACGAGAAAAGGGTTGTTAAACGTAAGAGATCATGTTGTAAAAAAGATGAATCGGCTCATAGCACTTCGAAAGCCGATATTCATCAAAAAAAGATGATGCTATCTGTTTGGTGGGATTTCAAAGGAATCGTTTTTTTTGTAGCTTCTACCGGACAACACAACGATCAATTCTGAAGTGTACTGTCATCAGCTGGGCAAATTGAATGACTCACTTAAACATAAAAGGTCAGAATTGATCATTAGAAAAGGTATAGTCTTCCACCAAGATAATGCAAGACCCCATACAAGTTTGTAAAATCGCAAAAAAGCTTTTACAGCTAGGATGGGATATACTGCTACACTCGTCATATTCTCTAGATCTGGCAACCTGCGATTATTAATTGTTCTCTTCTCTACATGTTTTTTAAGACCGTAAAACCTATACTTTAAATGAGGAGGAGAAAAATCACCTTTTGAATCAGTTTGAAAAATCAGTTTTTGGCCAGAACAAAAATTTTATGAGCGTGGAATCATGCTATTGACAGAAAGATGGCAAAAGGTATTGGACCAGAATGGGCAATATACAATTCTATAAAATGTTTATACACTCTAAGAAAATCGTCTTGATATCTCTAATTATTTTTGACTCCATAATTTATTAATTAAGAGCAAATTAACAGACCAGGAAATTGTTATATTAATAATAAAAATATAAAGAGATCTTTTACCAAATTATATCCATGAAATTTGGTGATGAAAATGATGATGATGATGATATGAAAACTGTTTTTAATTGTTTTTCATGATTAAAGTACCAGAAAATGTTTGTACTCATTCTGTGATAAAATTTGGGTCATGTGGATATTTTTAAATAATAAAGAAATATATATTATAATATATAATCTATAATTAACTTCAGATATGTGAGATTTAGCGTCAAAATTTGTTTAAAATATCTTATTTATTACAAAATTATAGTAATAATTAACCGTTTTTTTTTAAACCTTGTAATATGTTCAAAAATATGGCGAGCCAATATATTAATTGTTTAAAATGTTTTATTTATCAACAAATTACAATAATAATTATGGTCATTTTGAAAAACTAATTTAGCAGCTCTTGTTGATTAAGCGGTTGATTTTTTTAATAATATAAATGATATAATGATTTATGATTAATTGTCAATTTTAAATCAATTTTGCGACATGATTCAATGTGTGTTGCAAAAAGTACAGACAAATAATTGCATGTCATTATTTTCATGTTAGTTTATTTTATAGTATTCATGTATTAACCGTTCGAATGACCTCTAAAGTTAGTCCTAAGGTTTTTCTGTCTACCTATTGTCATTATGCTTCAAGCTAATTCGAATGGCACTTTTATTAATATTTAAATTATGATCGCGTATAAAAAAATATAGATATATTTTATTACGCGGCAAATGACATTTATAATGCGGTGTTTAGTTAAAAAAAATCAAACGTAATTGATGATGTAATTAAATTTAATTACCATCTATTTACCATAAAGTCGCGTTCCTCAAGGCGATAAAAATGATTTGCGCCGACGATCGCTTATAATATTTTCGACAGTGGGTCATGCAATTCTAGGATATCCCCCGTTTGTACAGCCGCCGACAACAATGATACAGAGAAAAAGAGTTTATGCAATTGGCCAGAGGTTGTCTCATCGTGAGACAAGAAGACAGAGACAAACGAAACTTGTACATGAATAATGAGTTCGGTCTCACTTGCTACACTTTCGATTTCATTAAAACACTTGCCTTTGAGAGCGTCACGCCACAGTTTCACAATGACGTACGATACTATTACGAGTTGCACACAATTAAATTTAGCAAAATTTTCATAAACACCGTGCCATTTTTTTTTTATTTGGAAGATTGCGACAACTTCCGCCCGTGCATAATTAATCTGAAGGAAATTAATTAGCAAACAAAATTGACAAACCTGGCTCTCGACCCAATGATTTTCGAGGCCACTCTCAATAATATTTAAGCAAAAAATAGACAGTGTCAATAATGTCCGTAAAAATATTATTTAAATGAGGCATGTCTGAGTTTTTGAATAAAAAATTAATATCGTAGATATTTATTATTATTAAAATAAAATAAAAATATTGTAAAATATTGCATATATTTATTTTTGCACGGAAAATTAGTTCCAGATAATCGTTGAATCGTTCTTTTTTTTTAAAATTGATTATTTTAAGAATAAAAATAGTTATCCATGATATGCCAAATAATTTGATCATTTATTAACTAATCGAATGAATAACTCGAGCGAATGTCAACAGCAGCGAATATTATTGTTTTTATTATTTTTCTCAATCGCCGAAAATAAAGGATTATTTATAATATTTATTCTTTAGACTTTTTTTTAGATGAATACAAAAAAGTTTGTGACATGCAGAATTTATATTAAAAGAGAAATTTTAGAGAATTTATTTATTCGAGAAAAAACTTGGGGTCCCAATAAACCCTTTTTTTTGGTTCTTCATTTAGAAAAAATATTTTATATGAAATTTAAGGCAGCTTTTCCGATGAATTTATTTAATTCAAATTCTAGACGTCAATCTCTTCCTCGCTCGCATCCGGTACGATGGCCTGAGTGCGAGTGAAACGTGTGTCTGCGGCGAGACATCACCGAGTGTGCGTATCATTAACGCGTCATATTGATTGGTTAAATATTCAAAATATCGACCAAAATCTGAAGCATATTATGGATAACTATTTTTATGCTTATAATAATTTTAAAAAATCGATAAAGAATTCATCAATATCTTCACTTGAAATACTTGGGATCCCTGAGAGACCCCGGACAACACGGTTGTTTTCGAGCCGCCGTAATGGATGGAATATAATTTTACTTAACACATTGCCTACGGGAGACGTGGATTCCACGTCAAAGGCGTTTTCGTGTATGTCCGGGGCGCGCATATCACACGCTAGCTGACACTACACGTTTGATCGGCTGTAACTTATACAACGTTTTGTCTTTCACCAAATTTCGGCGAATGCGCCCCGCCCCAGCACAAGTTTGACCGCGATTCATCCCGTAGGCAATGTGTTAATATAAAGATTATAAAAATAGTCATTTTTAAAATACAAAATGATTAAACTGTTAAAGAAATTTAAACATTTTTTTTTTTAAGAAAAGCTGCTTTAAATTTGTTTTAAAAATATTGGAATATAATTTTAGTAACTGAATTCTATTTTTAGAAAAGTTTCTGCACATATGCATATACATATATTCCCTTTTTTGTAATGTAACTGTAGTGGAACGACGTACCGGCACCTTTTTGCACGGTGAGGAGTTCTGACACGTTTTTTTTTAAAAAAAACCCTTGTTTATATTTATTATTTGCGTTGTAATCGTATTAAATCAAAGTATTAATTGAAATGCAAATGACTTTCTAATCCGTGATGTTTGAAAACCGTATAAAATATAGTACGGCGAATTTAAATATTAAAATAATATTTCATGAAAACATATTTATTGTTAATCCTTTTCGTGTCTAATAAAAATTTTAGTGTAAAAATGCAATTAACACGAATTTTCCGATCCGTTTAATTCAAAATCGTGGAAATGTAATTGTAAAATTATCTCATTGCAATAAATTTAAATTAAAACTAATATTAAATAATAAAACTGAATCTTATTGTACATAATTTATTGTTAATTAATAATATTACTCAATGGTAATTGTATTAATTATTAATTCCATCTGCACTCGATTTACACGGTACAATGCAGTTATCCAAATAAATATGCATAAAATTATAGATTCAATTAAAAGTTGATCGTATTGAAAAGAAAAACGTGTTAATCGAGGGAAATATAAATATGTATTAAAATATTGCAAAATCGAAGGTTACATAAATAATAATAATCATATTACATATGAACAATTGTTTGATTTTTTTTGCATAAACATATTATAATGGCATATTTATATAAACAATAAATTATCATACGATAATAATTATTAATGTTTACTGAGTAATTAGTATGAACAATGTTGCCGATACATAAAAATTGTTAATTAACGGTTCTGAATAGATTTTATTAATGGCGTATGGAAATACGAGGTTATTATTATATGATACACGCAATTTTAATATTATTTATTTATTGGGTTGTTCGGAAAGTCATTTCGTTTTTTCATAACAGAGGAAATAATTATATTTTTTCACAGTCAATTTCACACTTAAACCGCTTAATCATTATATATTTTGACAGCTGATATAGCAAGGCTTGCTTGTTAAATTAATCGATTGATTCTACGTAGTAGTTTTTGGTTGGTACTTAGGGGTTCAAGCTCCGCGGATAAATTAATCTGACTCCATAAGATTATTTATTAATGACACTTGTATTTATTGGTGCATTTTTAAGATACAGACATAATGCAAGGAAGAATATTATAAAAGCGATCGCGTCGGTTTCACTGCGTCGAAATAGCGACGTCGATCCAGCTCTCGGTTTACCGACTCCCCTAGTCGGTATGTTGCGGAAGATTCTGTAAGTACCACCTCGATGTCCGATATCAGGTCTTCGCCACGGTGAAGGTCACGGCTTCAGGGCGTAAGAACGTTGCACGTACCGCAGCCTAGCTCGAGTGTTCGCAATTTACGGCCATGGCGATCGAAGCTCGCGCCGCTCGGAGGCATCGGAGAGAGTGTGTTTCTTCCCGACGAGCGTAATCAGCTCAGTCGGTATTCGTACACCGGGTTTAGAAGCAACCTGACTCTGATGTTTTGGACTCGGGCGCCCTATTTTATACTGGACGGTGCCTCTTCCGACTAAACGTTCCGCGGGAACGGGATTAGTCAGGTAGTCGGGTTTGCAATGGCAATGAAAAAAAATCTACGAACTTCCTTGCAGCTGCGTAATAATGTTAAATGCGACCAATTAGCATCTTGTCGCTAATACCTAATCCTTCCAGGTGTTCTGCCCTCGATACTGTAGGCCACTCTTACTTGATAAGGAGTTGCAGGTATAAACTTCCATTGGTCTTATCACGTATCGCGTGCAATGTTTAGAGGGGTTTTACCGCGACCGAAGTTTATTTAAACTAAAAAATGTCACAAGTACTTAATCTTCTAGACATCTCTGAATCCAGAGATCCTCAAAAGTGTGACCACTACATACGTCCTTCCAGTGTCAACAACACGCCGATGCGTTGACATTAAAAGTTGTGGTCACGGACACCGTTGGGTACAAAAATTATTCCCTTCCAGCGCTGGTGGCGGCGTCGTATTAGCGTCATCTTGTAACAAAATGCTTGATGTTCCGTCTCGAGCGGCAACAGCCTGCCCGTATCTTCGTGAACACGAGCGGATGTCCGTTTTTTCTTATTTCGATACTTCTGGTTCTTGTATATGCGGAGTGATGTTTTGCAGGTCGTCTTGGTTCTTCTTAGTGGTCCGGCTCTTCTTTTTTTCCGTCTTTTTCGACGGCGATAATTGCGTATTTTGCGTCGATCCGCTGAACTAATTTCGACGTTTGATTTCTCGATTGAAGCGTTTTGACGGCGGTCCTGGAATATTTCAGTGTTGCGGCCACTGAACGTCTTCATCTTTCTTCGATTTGACGCGTGAATCACGGTCAATCCTTTTTCGTCTGCCATATCTCTGCTGACGTTATTGGTGTTGGCGAGAATTTGCTGCGACGACCGGCAGTTCCAATTTCGACATTTCCGACCCTTGTTAGCCAGGGTTTTTGTCCTCGGCGATATGTTGAGCATTTTCCTGGTGCTCTTTGAAGACCCAGATCTTCTTTTACTCGCACGTTTTCGTTTGCGAGGGATAGTTATTATACGTTGATGCGGAGCTTGGATATCACTTATAGATTTCCTAACACTGGAAATCTTAATTTTCCCGAAAAAGCGTCGACTGCGGCCGAGAAATATTTTTGATTTCTTATGACCGATCGTCTTCATCTTGATCCGATTTGATGCGTAAATCGCGGGTAATCCTTTTTCGCTCGCATCATTTTCGATGGCGTTCCCAGTGTCGACGAGAGTTCGTTGCGATGACCACCGGTTCGCAATTCGTGATTTTCGGCTCTCAATGGCCAGGGTATTTGATGTCGAAGATATCACAGGCTTTTTCTTCTTTTTTCTTTTCTTTTTCCATTGAGCTGATTTTTCGGGTTTGATTATCAGCGGCGGTATTTCACCTTGTTTGTGAAATTCCTCGATGTTCGACATCATCGTCAACGGCGCCGATTCTTCTTGCGGCGTGAGGCTTTCGGATATTGTAGCATGCACGTGCGTCAATTCCGTTGATGGCTCCACCTCTTCTCGCATTGTGTCGACTTCAGCCTCTTCGTCAGGAATGTTTGTCGACGGCTCCATTTCTTCTTGACTTTCGTAGACTTCTGAATTTTCTTCCTGCACGTACGCTGATTCCGCTAATGGCTCCACCTCTTCTTTCTGGTCCGTGTTCGCCGTTTTTTCTTTGTCGTCGGCGCAGAATTGAATTATTTTATCGGCGACCCTCGCTTGATCCTCCACTGGGTCAGTAATCATTCTTAACAGTTTTAGTTGGAGTTTCCGCGGTAATTTTTCAGTCCACATTCGTCTGAATACGTCGGTCTTTGCCATGGTAGGGCTAACACATCTTTGCATCCTCTCGAGCAAGTCTGAAGGTTTCTCTTCGTTAAGCTTAATTGTCGACAGTGTCTTTTGCATTTTCCGTACTTCTCCATGGCGCAATCGCCAGGTCATTGCATCTCGCAGGGATTCATATTTCCCACTTTCAGGTGGGCAATTTAATTCGTCGTCCATTAACTTTTTCACTCCACCATGTAAGCAGGCACGTAAGATTTGATATCTGATTTCATCGTCGTGCAGATCCATCTCAAACATCGACCCAGAAATCGATATCCACATAGTAGCCGATTTCTGGCATCTTGTGCCAACTCACGTATGTTGAGGTTTCTTTTCTTCGCCATTGTATTGGTTTCAATATTTTTATCTTGAACGCTTGACGGTGGCTCCATTTTATCAAGCGTTGCGCAGACTTCGCACTTAATGTCACCTATTGCGCGTTCATATCACGTCGGGCGGTTCCCCACTTTTAGGGGTTCAAGCTCCGCGGATAAATTAATCTGACTCCATAAGATTATTTATTAATGACACTTGTATTTATTGGTGCATTTTTAACATACAGACATGCAGGAAGAATATTATAGATAAAAGCGATCGCGTCGGTTTCACTGCGTCGAAGTAGCGACGTCGATCTGCTTCCGGTTTACCGACTCTAGTCGGTATAAAGTTATGAAGACTTTGTGGCAGCAAGGGCCACTGATGTCCGATATTGTGTCTGCTTACGGTGAAGGTCACGGCTTCAGGGGCGTAAGAACGTTGCACAAAATTGCAGCTCTAGCTCGAGTGTCTGCAATTTACGGCCATGGCGCGATCGAAGTCAGCGCTCGGAGGCATCGGAGAGAGTGTGTTTCTTCCCGACGAGCACGCCAGCTCTCAGTCGGTATTCGAAGACTCGCTTAGAAGTAAACCCGGACTCTGGATGTTTGGACTCGGGGCGCTCTATTTATACTGGACGAAAATTCTTCCTGACCGCCAAACGTTCCGTGGGAACGATTAGTCAGGTAGTCAGTTTTGCAATGGCACGAAAAAATTCAATTTAAATCTTCTGCAGCTGCGTGTAACAATGTTAAATGCAACCAATTAGCATCTTGTCGCTAATGGCCTAATCCCTTGCAGGTGGTCTGTCTCTCTTCCTTGATAAGGAGTTGCAGGTATAAAACTCTCCATTGTCTTATCACGTATCGTGTGCAATGTTTAGAGGGTTTTTACAACAGACCGAAGTTTATTTAAAACTAAAAATGTCACAAGTACTTAATCTTCTAGACATCTCTGAATCCAGAGATCCTCAAAGTGTGACCACTACAGTACCCTTTCAAATATGGAAAGTGAAAAGCAGCTTTTTCGGCATATTTTATTTTTTTACTATCGAAAAGGTAAAAATTCTGTTCAAGCAAGAAAAAAATTATCCGATGTGTATGGAGAAGATGCATTGATAGAACGCCAGTACCAAAAACTGGTTTGCAAAATTTCCATCCGGAAATTTTGATGTTGAAGATGCACCACGTTCTGAAGAGCCATTTGAAGCTGATGAAGACATAATAAAGGCAATTATTGATGCAAACCGGAGAATAACAACTCGTGAGATCGCTAAACAATTAAATTGATTAAATTCGACAGTTCATGATCATTGTAAACGCCTAGGTTTAATTTCAAAGCTCGACACATGGGTTCTTCAAGTTCTTATGGAAAGAAATTTGTGACGTTGACGTCGGTGATTTGCTTCTCAAACGTCAAGAAAATGATCCATTTTTGCAGCGCATCATCACTGGGGATGAGAAATTGGTTGTCTACAACAATGTTAAACGCAAGAGATCATGGAGTAAAAAAGATGAACCGGCTCAAAGCACTTCGAAAGCCGATATTCATCAAAAGAGGTGATCCTATCAGTTTGGTGGGATTTCAAAGGAATCGTTTTTTAGCTTCTGCCGGACAACACCATGATCAATTCTGAAGTGTACTGTCATCAGCTGAACAAATTGAATGATTCACTTAAACAGAAAAGGTCAGAATTGATCATTAGAAAAGATGTAGTGTTCCACCAAGATAAGACCGTAAAACCTAAACTTTAAATGAGGAGGACAAAAATCACCTGGATCAGTTTTTGGCCAGCTAAGAACAAAAAAAATATGAGCCTGGAATCATGCTATTGACAGAAAGATGGCAAAAGGTTAAATAATATATTTATACACTCCAAGAAAAAAGTCAGAATTGACAAAAAGAAAAGATGTAGTGTTCCACCAAGATAATGCGAGACCCCATACAAGTTTGTTAACTCGCCAAAAGCTTTTACAGCTTAAATGAGATATACTGCCACATCCACCATATTCTCCAGATCTAGCACCCTTCTGATTATTATTTGTTCCGGTCTCTACAATTTTTTTTAGACGGTAAAACCTTAACTTCAAATGAGGGGGTCAAAAATCATCTGGATCATTTTTTTGCCAGCAGAGAACAAACATTTTATGAGCGTGGAATAATGCTAGTGCCAGAAATATGGCAAAAGGTATTGGACCATATATAATATTTATTCACTATAAGAAAATAATTTATTCCATGGATTTTGTATGCAGATTGATGCAAGGGCCCGATTAGATAATAATTACATTTCATTAAGCAATTTGCGTTATGATTAAATTATATATATTTCGTAATGGGATGTGATTTAATTGCCGCTAGCGCACTGTCAATATTCAATATATGTATATATACAGATTGACAACTGGTTAATGTATGCAAAAAAATATTTATGTGTATAAATATTTTTTTTGGCATCGCCCTACTTTTGTATCTGTGGCTGCTGTAGGCGACGTGTGCATTGAATATTAAAAAAAAAAATGGCGAATGCAAATCCGGTAGATATTTTACATTTGATACGTTTCGGAGCCATTGTCTGTTACGTAAAAAAAAACAGCGTTGTTGATAAGGCAATAATTCATAATCGGCCTGTTATAGTTCGTTACGATTTAACAGTTGGCTGAAATGGAAAGTTACTGTTTTGGGCAGCGATTTGTAATTGATGGACCACGATCTGCCGATGGGTCGTCGAACTGGTATTTTTTTTTCAATATCGAAAATTGTAGCGATACACTTTTGGCGAGCGGAATGTGTTTTTTTTTTATCTATGGATCCATTCATCTTATGTAATCGCTAAAAAAATGTTTATATGGATCGATTAACTGTATTATGTGTATAGTTAATTTATCGCGTGTTGTTTGTTAAGAGTCGATTGCGTAATTTTCTCGCATTTAAGCTTAATTGGCCCAAACTAATATCGACGAATTATTGAGCAATTGAAATCATTACGGCACAATAATCGGATTTTCTTTTATGAGCGGATTAAAATTGTTTTGACATAATTTTCCGCATTTTCATCAGAAAAAAAAATAGCCGACATCACGGCCATATCCATCGATTTGTTCGAGAGCCGCGATCGATTACGTTGTGAAATTTCATTGGTAAAATTGCGGAAAAGTTGCGAAATCGAGTCGTGTCTTCATAAAATAAAACAATTCAGCGCAGAGCAAAATGTCATTGTTTTAATTTAGCAATATCCATCCGGCGCAATAGCACAGTTGCACACGAACCGCCGAGTTTTTAAATTATTATGTGCAATGTGCATTTTTTTATATTTATCATTTTTAAGTACGGCATTGTCATTGTTAAACTTGACGTATTGTACGGGATTAGTTTCAAAATTTTTCCGTATGTCAGTTCGGCTGTCATTGCCGCGTTATATAAAACGAATTTGTTGCTGTTGCAATAAGGAAAGTGTGATTGGGGGTCTTAGGGCAAATGTGGGTGTCACGGACTGTCAAAATAATAATTGTGTTGATTGTAAATCAGTGGTTGTCGGTGCTATCTGCGTTTACGATCAATACGCAGCTTGTTGCCATAGGATTATGTGTGATAATGTGTGTCATAATGTTGCTAAATTATTACAAAACTCTGCAAAACGTAATAATAGAGAAAATTTAATTTATTCAAATTATCAGAAGAGGTTTTCAACAATTCAAAGAAGTCTTCATAAGATACATAATACAATAATATTTGATCGATCGTTTTTTCATCAAACCTCGTATATTAATAATACTAAGAGAACCAAAAAGTAATCGCGTATTTTATGAACTGATTTTCTAATTTCAGTTTATGTCGAGATACGCTGAGACAAGCATCCCTGTATTTTTTGTATAATATTATATTGTCGCTCATCTCCATGGTTCATAAAACAGTTACATTTAAAACGCATCAGCAAATGGAATGTCTAAATTCATAACGATAAATCACGCCCTCACAGTATTATCTGTGATAAAATTCAGGTGTTAAACTAAGAGGTTCTGCCATACCCTCCATATTCACCATACCAAGCACACATCAAGAGATCAGGTCTTAAAACGACCTGAGTCAATAATTTGATATTATATTTCATAGTATTGTGTAAAAATATATGAAATCAATATTTTTTAATATTGATTTAGCCGATGGTATCTATTGAGGGCCTTAAGTTTTGGATTTTTTCGATTTTATCTAAAAAAGTCTAAAGAATAAATATGACACGATGCGCTAAGTGCGAGTGAAACGTACGAGTGATACGTGTTGCCAGAGCTCAGTCTACGGCGAGACATCGCATATCGTCATATTAATTAGTTAATAAATTTTTATGAAGCATATTATAAAAAAAATGTCAAGATATTGATGAAAAACTCATTATCGGATGGGTTAAAAAATACGCGATTACTTCTTGGTTCCAATACTATTTTATTATTTACACTCTACAATTATTTTGTATTTATTAAGATCAATTTTGTATATTTATACGATCCACTTAACAATATGTTTCACTGTTTTAAATCAGTTGTAGTCGGAAGAAGCGTTAGAATCTTCTAAGTCAAGCTCGTTTATTTTTTCACGTGTTTTCTCGTCTTTTTGGGATCATGCATTGACGTATTTATTTTTAAACACACCACTTTAATAACTGTTTTTAATTGTTGTTTTCTGAATAAATCATGATTTAAACGTTCTAGTTTGCACCAGATTTAACGTCTCATAATACCTGATTTTATATAAATTCACTGAAAAATTAGAGCGTGTATATTTAATGGCTTGAACTTGGTTTAGAAGATGATTTTTCTTATATTTTTTTGATAATTTATAGTTTATTACAAGGAGCAATTTCCAGATCCAGAAAAAAATCATATATTTTTGAATTGTTATTTCTAGATAAATTAGATTCCGATTATTGACATATTACAATATAATAATTATGGCATCCGTTTAGCTGAATAAATAAAAGTCTCGTTAAATAAAAATCAGCGTAAAAAATAATTAATCTAACTTTCTAAGCCGTATCATTTAAAAACCGCGTAATAAGATAATCATATTAATTTTATTCATCTGTAGATGTTACTCATTAGAACAAAAAAACAACGATATATCGTTGTTCAGCAGTCAAAAGTCTAAGAAAACCGTATTACTTATATATTTATTTAATTATTAATATAAAACGAATTCATTTGCATCATTCGTCAACGACAGAACAAACGGAGTATAAAGCCGCTATTCTTCGGCCATACCCACACCGTCATTGAAGTGTAACATTTAATTATTCACCACTGTAAATTGCAATTAACACACACCTCTGGCAATTCCATTATTGGGCAACTCTTTGGAGACAGAGAGACATCAGACGAAACGTGTTTTGTATGTCTGCAGACAAAAACAATACCATTACGTTTACGCCTCAGCTCGCAAAGGCGGAAGACTGAGAGACGGTCTTTACCGAAAATTGTGAACGAAATTGGGCAACGTCTCTTGTGCAAAGCGAATGTGTTTGAACAAATGTCAATTCTAATGCTGGTCCCCTTTTTTGTATTTGTCAAAAAATCGTTGCGAAATTACGGAATTCTTTGTTTTATTGTATTCTTTATTTTTGTCGATACATGGACGGCTATGACGGATTCATGGCCAAACTTGCACAATTTTTCATGTGCTATTGAATCACAGTGTATTGCCCGGTACTAAGATCAACATTTTGCATAATGTTTACGAATTGATAGAATTATATCGAGGGTTATCGACCTCTCTAATTTAATATATTATCAATTTGATTTTAAAAAAATCTCTTTGCTAACGTAATTGCAGTTGTTCGAATCCCTTTTAAAAAAGTCCTTCGATTTTTCATGCAAAATCTTTTCAACGGCGCGAAATCCTGTGAATAAGGTGGTGAGTTAAATGTTTCAAACCAAGCTCCCTTATTTTTTTCTGTGTAATTTTTGCATCGTTATTGTGTTGAAAGATCCTTTTTTTTGTTATTTACTAAAAGAGATGATTTTTTAATGGGACCTTCTTTATTATTAGTGATGGTCGATGGGTCAAAAGCCATTGTATTTTACGTACAAGATTATTGTATAGCACCCACATCTCATCTCCAGTTACAATTCGCCGCAAAATGGATCGGCTTTATACCGAGACAAAAGAGATGGTACACCGTTGATTGAGCGCCATCTCCGTCTTGCCTGTACAATTTTCCTATGCGACGAAGATGATCCTGAACTGTAGACCATGGACAGCCTATTTTCAATGATAATTCAATTGTTTGTTGAGGATTTGAATCCACCGTCGTCTTCAGGATATCATCAACTAATTTTTGAGGTCGTCCTTTTCGTGCGACATCTTTGAGGTTCCTATTTTCATTTTTAAACTTTTTAAACCACCGATGATGCTTTAGTTTAGTTTCAGAATATCTCCGTAAGTGTCGGTAATTTTTATCACTGCTTCGATTGCCTTCATTCCTTGTTCGAACAAAAATATAATGCTTTTTCTATTGTTAGTCTTGACATCCCCCTTTAATAGAATATTTAACCGAAAAATAAAATTTTAAATCATAGCTTTAACATATAAACAAAACTTACGTGTTTATAGTACGGTGTCTCGAGACAAAGTTACTGTGAATGAGCACATCGAAGAGATTTTGATTACTTTTCGGTCCCTCTAATATTAACATATTTATTCTGACAATGATACGCTCATTCAGGACCCAAACAAGACATATTCTTTGATCAATTAACGTTTTTAGCACGAAAAATCAATAGTTTCGGTCAAAAACGCATATATTATGTTTACAATGTATCGAAAATAATAAATATATATGCAAATCCTGGAGTGTTCAAAATGTAAATGGAGTATAAGAGCGCAAACATAGAGTACCCATATTTTTCATTAGCACTTGCTTTGCGTTCAATAGACTTTACACATCGCTCGATCTTTAATTTTCGCACATACGACAATTTCTCAATATTCTGTTGAATATCTGCGGTATATATATATTTTTTATTAATTAGTAAAGTGGTATTGTTTTGCAAAAAAAAATGCAGTCATATCGCAGCATAAATCTTCCCACAATTGTGTGCAGAAAATGAAAATTAATTTCATACACATCCATCATTGAATCAGATATGCATATGCAAATGTCAAAAATTGTGTCAGTCGGAGGGATTGAGACGCGAAACGATTTAGAACCACAGTCTGGGTATAATTAGCAGAAATTTGCAAGATCGACAGCCTTGGGGGGTTATTAACACGCGAGCAAATATTCTTGTACCTTATCCGCTTAAAATATGTACTATGTTAACCTTCATATCAGCAAATCAAACATTTTGTCTCATCAAATGTTGTGTTCGATTAACGATGTTAAAAAAATCACACATCTTTTTTTAGCAATACACCTTGCGGAAGGAAATGACCATGAAATTTGATACTTTAACCACCACGCCCACGTATATAATAATATTATTTGCCAAAAAAACCAATAATTTAAACGATTCAATATGCGCGAAAATAAATTTTGGCACACGTCTTGTGAAACACAGCCGTCGTTCGGTGTGCTTCCTGCTTAATCTTCTTGGCCACCGGACCGTTATCTCTTAACAAACCTGTCTATGTAGTCATTTTTGCCATTTTTTATTATAGAAATTTTATTGTTTAGTTTTCGCAATGTCAATAAATTGGCATGCACGCCTGTGAATCAGGTTTGATCACAGACCGCGCGTCGATCTCACTCGCAACATATTTAATTGATTGTCTTATTGTTTGATTGCAGATGCATAAACACATGTCGCCGGATGAGCTGAGGAGCGTCTTTCACGTGGAGCATCATTCGATGGTGCCAGAGTATCAGCTGGTCCAATTGAAGCACCACGTCAACAAGAGACACGTGGCGGCGTCGAACATCGCGACAAATTCGCCGTTCAACGAGAATGCAAAAAAGTCGGCGCACGACAAAATATCGAATTTCGACAAGAGGTCGAAGACATTCGGCAAATTCTCCGATCTGAAGCACAAGTATTTGAAGAGCGCCGCCAAGTACGCGAGCGACGCGGGCGAGAACGAGATATTCTCCGACGACATTAGGTTAACGAACGTCGATAATAATAGTGATAATAAAAGTGAATTTAATAAATTAGACGGTGTTGTTAGTGAAACAGTTACTTTAGGTCCCAAAAAAGTAGTAGAAAACAAGAATTATGATCTTAGTGAAAGTGACATTAGAGTTAATAAGAGAATGGAAGATACGTTGACCGTGGACGATAAGCTAGACGACGGCGTGCACAAGATCAGGTTCGAAGCGTTCGGTCGGCCGATGGTGCTGAAGCTGAAGAAGACGGAGGGGCTATTCAAGAAGGACGGCCTCAAGATGTGGACCGTCGTCGGAAACGATACGCATCCGCACGGAGTCGAGTTCATCGAGACAGAGGACGTAAGTCGCATTTCTTTGCATATTCCACATATATATTAAGGGCTCTCAAAATAAAACGTTTTTTGCTTAAAACTATTATTCACGAGTAATAAAATTTATATTATTGTTAAGGGTAAAATGTTGACACTTGACAGCAAATCCACTAAAAAGTTTATTAACACGTTGCAGTCCGGTGGACTCGAAAACGCGTCCTCGTGGGCCAACGTAGAAGTACGGGGGACGCGTTTTCGAGTCCTCGTTGGCGCTGATGTTTACAGAGTGTTATTACACTACACGGATACACAGACCACACTTTGAGAAGTTTTGAACTATTATTTTTTTTACATAGAGATAACCTTTCTGAACACAATAAAAAAATATTGACGTAACTTAAATGGCATCAGAGTTACATCGATTTAACTGAAGTACTTAACTTTTAACCGGCCTAACGCAAAACTCGGAGCGGAACCCAGCGGACCGGAATGTGTTAATAAATTTATGGTGTAGAAATTTAAAAGATGCACTTAAAGCATGACGGCCGTCTAAATTTGATGATAACATATTGAGATCCATGGTCTAGTCACTCTCGATTAATTATCCCACGACTCAAATCTTTTAAGCCCTCTATACAGCCATATTTGCAATGCATCGCTTAATTAAATAGAACGAGAATTTTGAGAACGTACGTATCCGAAGATAACAAAAAAGAGCGGAGAAACACATGCGTTGTGAAGACGAAGAATTCGACCCTTTTTACACCAAATTTAAACTGGAGATGAGAAATGGATCGTTATTATAAGATAAAGCGAAAGGCAATGGCTTTCTTCGAATCAAACTCCATTTCCGGTCTGTAGATGTCATTTACTGTCAATAATTGGAAATGTTAAATGAGAAAATAAAAATCAAACACCCAAATGTGTTTACCAGAGAGGAGAATAATTCTTCACAATGATAATGGACGACCTCATAAAGCTAGAATGACCCATGCTAAAAATCAGGAGGAAACAGGGAGTTTCTGCCACACCCTTCATATTACCCAGACCTTATTCCTTCCGATTATTTTCTCACACATGGAGGTCCATGGAGCACATTTTAAGAGGAAAACGATCGTGAAAAAATTCTAAAACCACTTGAACAAGTATTTCGAATCAAAACCGGAATTGAATAGCCACAAAGTATATGGAAAATAGATTCGGATAATAATGGAAGATATGTTTTATAATATTATGTAAAAGAAATATGTAAAAAAATGCGGTATTTTTTATATTAATATAAGGTATACCGGAGAGAATTGAAAATTTTTCTTTAATATTTTAAGCACCATTCATTAGTATTCTTTATAATTTTTCGATTCCTCCCAAAAAATTGTTTTTGTTGAGGTTATTTCTATCAAAAAATCAATCGAGGTGAATTTTTACGTCTTCTACTAAATTAAAGTAAAATAAATATTTCTAAATGCTTCAGAGATTAAAAAAAATGTTAATCTGAAGGCACAGTATATGATGAATAAGATGGATGCTGTAGAACTTCTGAATCCAACTCCCTCATTTTTTCCTGTGTGATGAAGTCTTTTGTTATTTACCTAAACTGATCGCTTTCAATCTTCCTAGGAGACAATAAGCTTCGACTGTAACTGTTTGTCCACGTTTCAATAATTCATAATGAATTGCGCCCAAAATATCTGAATAAATATAATCTTTTAGATTAATGATGGTCGAGGGGTTGAAGCTAGTACTTGATTTAAAGAAAATCATTGTTTTTCTCTTTAGGTTGTTGTACAGCACCCACCTTTTATCACCAGTAACAATTCTTCTCAGAAATATCGGTCACATACTTAGTCTTTACTGATTCTTTTCAATGTTCCCGTACTGTTAACCAGGGATAGCCCAGATGCTCGAATTCCATCAATAATTTTAAAGCTGCATGATCCAATTTAAGAGGTCTTCCTTATCTCTATCAACATTTTTAATTTTTTTAAACCATCTATTGCATTTTCAAAGTTTTATGACGTCTCCATAAATTTCGCAGATGGTATCAGTAACCTTTTTTTTGGCTATAATCCCTTATCGAATAAAAAAAACGTAAATAGATTTCGTCAATCCTTGGTATTTTACTTAAGGATAAAAAAATCAAAACTAAAGACTATAAATAGAGCTTCAAAATGATTTTATTTGACGACATTCGGTAAGAAGCTCATATATAAACGCCACAGAAAAATTGTCAACACTTTTCGGTTTACCTTAAATATATATATACATAGTATTCAGTAATGGCGTCTGCAAATTACTATACTTCCTCGATAACGACCTTCGTCCGTGGTGTTTGCCACTTAGTTCTTGTCGCTTGCGACACACGAGTCGAGATAACGTCCGTTTATTGTAAATAACTTTCGATTTTTTGTTGCCGCCGTATAAAATAAAGGAATAATATTGTGCTCAATCACAATAAACATTGCAAGACGTCGTAAAACACCAGAAGCAACACTGCACTCGTAGCACATTGACTTCAATGTAACAATGCATTACATCAGCAATAGTACGAGACGATAAAATAGCACTAACTTCAGAAGAAATTATTTTGTTTACAGTAATGATCGGTTTGACTCTCTCGAGAATAAGAATGTTTAATTCTTAATATACACTAAAATATTAAAATATAAATATATAGGATAGAGACATTAAAACTTTCGGTTTCTGTGATGGATTTGCTCAATCCTTTGAGATTCTACGGCTAATATTCTTTGAAGAACGTCTTGAAGTCGCGGACGTATCTTGACATCAGCAGCCGTGTTGGATGCTCAATTTATTGTTGGTTGTTAAATTTATTTTGTTATGTTCGGCAATGTCTTACTTGTGGAAAGAATGGAAAAAGGTATTCAAAATAATATTGTTATGATGCCTAGGGCCCTCTACACACGAGAGTCAAAAACAAGTCGCGATGTTTCGTGACCACGCCCACGTGCAGAGTTGGGGGTCAGTGGTGGCGTCGACTGAGACCAAACAAGTTTCGACTCGATGTTTTTTCTCGCTCGCTACCAGTATAATGTGCTGTAAGTGCGAGTGAAACGTATACGAGAAACCCGTATCGCGAGAATTTTACGGTTATTAATTACTTACATAGCCCTCGACTATTTTACTTAAAGACAATTGTTATTATTTTTTGGGAAAAACAAATAAAATGTGTATCGTAAATGAGATGAGGTGAAATTTTCGTTTCTCAAATATGACACAGAGCATTTAGTGCAGCAAGAATTGCATCATCGACGGAGGGCGCGGATCGATAGCACAATGGACGCTGACTATACACTTCTTAATTGTTGAAAACCCGAACAAGAAGTGCTATTCTGCACTCGTCAGCGTGATATAGAAAGTTTTACAACACATAGGTCGCATTGATGAAGAGTGCGACAAAGCACAAGAGGCACGCGATCGAATGACAACGCACCGTGGCCAAAGGACCGAATGTGCGTCAAGGTGTCCGGCTGCGGATGGCGCAAGAGCCCATCAGCGTCGTACCGAAGATGCAGTCGATCAAGAGATCGCACAGTGTCGCAAGGTGCAGTCGGTACTTTCGAATTCACACGCCCCAGTGTGCGCATCGCCACTAGATAGATGTCCCAATAGACGTTGGCCGGCGAGAAGATGATGCTCGCTCACCTCACTTATTGCATATTTGCTGACCCAATAACATTTCATTTTTGTGGCTGGGCAGATAGATGCGTTTGTAATCGAGGCAGATAACCTATCGACTCTGGGCGTCTAATTCTTAATTTTTTTTTGTTGTTGTACGATTACATGTTTGCAACATATGGGCGTTTGTTGAGAAGAATGGCATGGACAATGTTTTAGAATGGCAATGCAAAAAATACATAAATACAACATCATACATATTTTAGGAGTAATGACCTCTTTATAATAGAATATATTGAAAAAACAATAACTTTCTGAAAATCAGCGCCATATGCGTTATTCAACAAGCAGATCTTCCACTTCAGAGCTGATCAAATATGTCTTCTGCATATGCCCTAATCATTTTCAGATGTAGTTGATCTATAAATAAGTATATTTTTAATGAGCTGGAACAATTTCATACGTCCCAATCTATCAGTCCAGTTCTACTTTACTCTCCATGATGGTCTACAAAAGACAATACTTTGGTTCACGAATGATTTTTACGATATTCAGGAGTGGTTAATTCAAGTCTTAGTTGGAGATATGCTCATCTTCTCCATAAATGTGTTTATTTTTAGCGATCTGCACCAATTCTAGATCTCTAAATTATGATTGTTGCGGAGCCACGACAGCTTCTTTCTTCCCAACCACCGTTTACCTACCATGATTCCTCTATGATGGTCTGTAGAAGATGATACTTTGGTCCACGAATTATGTGTCCAAAGTATTAAATTTTACAATGTTTGTGTCCAGAAACTTCCGCTCCTTGTAAAGAAGTTGAAGGGCGGTAGCACCACATCTCAAACGCTTCAAACCTGTTATATGCTTCGTGTTATCTGTCATTGTGTCTTAAGCTTTTGCATCTGTGCCTTCATCAGCTTTTGCGACATATTTATTTGTATCACAACTCTAACGTCGTTTCCTACATGCTTGTGTGGACAATTTTGATTTTACTAAAAATTCTTGCTTCTTCATAAGTCATCGTTCTCATGTCTGAGGGTCGTGATCGTGATTTTTGACACGTATACTCTCCAAGATCTCATACGTCTGTTTTTGGAGAGCTGGAACAATTCTCGAGCTTCGAATCCGGCCCATTCCAGCTACTCTAGAATTCCAGCTACTTTTCTCACTACGGAATTGAAGTACGGTTGTATTCTTGACTAGTTCTATGGAATCTTCAACATTCTTCGATAGCACTACATTTCAAACGCTTCCAATAGGTTATTGTTTACTAGCAGCAACGTCCCTGTTTCAGACTTTTACAGAAGAACAGAACGCAAGAGTTTGTCGGCGAGCCATTATTATTTAGCATATGGTTTATTTTGTTTTCATCAGTTGTAAAAGGTGGCAAATGATTTAATTTTACGCTGCTTTGTTTAGTTAAGTTTCTTGTGCAGAAACTTTATCATTCCAAGCCTGTTTACTACTTCTTCTTCAAATGAATATCCAATTCAAGAGGTTAAACCTTTATTTGCTGAAAATTAAAACTACAGCGTTGTCGTTTAATTATAATAATGTTATATACCATTTTCAGCATTATTCATCAGACGTGGCAGCGATTTTATTTTACTAGATATTCTATAAAGAATTATACATTTCTTCATTCTCCAGTCCACTGTTGGATGTAAACCATATCTATTATTTCAAAGTTTTTTTATTTATATAAAAATCGAATTTTATTTCGTATTAACACTCAAGGACCCGGTCCCGCGTTAGTGCGGAAATTTTCGTAAACGGAAACACCCGCTCCCGCACTAACGCGGGTTCACACGAAACGTGTTATCTAATGCGCTACAAAAGGCTTTTTTTTAAAGTTTTACGACTGGACACAGTTTCATTTATTGCTCTGCATGCCCTTTGTAAAATATATGACATATGTATTTATTTATGGTTAAAAACTGTCCTTGAAATAATAGATTATTTGATCGAAAACTTCTGAAGTACATAAACATCGAATGTAACGAATTTAGGGTTTTGTTTATCCATTCAACAAAATAACTTTTTAGGAATATTTATGTGGTACAACCCGTCACATCCTTTATTACAAAGCTAAAATTATCTACATACTACATAAAGATATTTATTTGTTTTTTATCAATCATTTTCACAGCTCGAAAATTGTATTTCTAATATAAGTATACAATACGTATAATACTTCTCTTTTGGCCAAATTATCTCAAAAAGGAAAAAATGTTATTAGGCATTTTTTAGAGAGCCGCGCAAAATTCGCAAGATCGATAAAAAGATACGGGTTTAGCTGTAAGTTTCGCCTGAAAACAGCGGGTGCTTGAGTGTTAAAGATAATTGATCTAATTACAATATTAAAATGTATGGATCATTAGTAATAGAACTGTATTATTCCGAATCCTACTTCCTGTTTTAATTATAGCTAATTTTCTTGTTATTTTCATGTAAAAAATGCAATTTAAAACGAATCAGAGCCGCTTGCTAGTATACACGTTCGATACGTACGGCTTAAACCATTTATGGCAAAGTGCATGCGATCACTTTCACCACCGAGTGCACAAGACGCATTAAATTCCACAGAAATCTCAAAAACAACGTTGTTTATGTATAATCAATACAAAAATCGCGCATTACATCACGTTATATAACGTAAAATGTTTAATTCATATTTATTTTTTCGTATATTTTTATATATATATTTTTTTTGCGAAACAATGACTGTTATATATTGTAATTATTAAAAGAATAAACAATGCGGCAATATATGAATTATTCATGGCGGCAAAAAGCGGAGTTTGCGCCGAACGATGATCCAAGTCAACGTACGTTGAGCGCAAGTATCAAAGGAGATCACCTGATGGAATAAATATATATAAAAAAAATATATATATAAGCAACGATGAGAATGAAAAGGAAAGAGACAAGAGACGGCGAGGCGAGCGGCGTCGCTGACCGGGTCGTGACCGAGTCTGCACGAGACTGGGTCAGCAAACTAAACTCGGATGGAACAACACGTAATACCGCAATGAAATGGATCTCGATCGGTTAACGCGGAACGGTTAAAAGTGATAGTGATTGTGACTGGGAACGCCTGCGGTACTAGATCCGGCCACTGGCTGTCTGCACACAACAGGGCTACGTCACAGAAACATATTTAACATCATCGGCAAAGCAATCGATACATGTTTATACTCATCTTGCATGATTATGAATAACACGGTCCATTAAAAAGAACCAATATGTACTATATTTAAAACGATTACCAAAAACATTTTTTTTTTGTATGTATTACGAGGGTTTGCAAATTGTTAAGAGTATGGAACAACATTTTCTCACTCAAGCTTCCAACCTAGAACGAGCTTCAACGTTCAAATTCAACAAATGTATAATACAGTCAGCCCTCCTATAACGAAGAAATCGAGACCACTCTATAGAAGCCAAGGCATTCATACACAATTTGTAGAAAGGGCTTTGTTTCATATTTTGAATGATATGTCCAGACCCTTCTTACTCCGTTCTAGGAGGGACTGACGAGCTCGTTATAGAAATCTGCGATTATATGAGGGTTTAATATTAACATTTTGTATAATTCATTTATTAGATTTTTTCACGATATTCTTTACCACAATTCAATTTTTCTATGAATTCTATTATTATTCCACACGGTTTTTAATGGAACCGTGTAAAAAAAAGTCGAGTACAACATTTTGTATATGTATAGCCCTTTGCAGACGGAGTCTATAGTCTAACTCTATGTCTTACACATCACAAACTTTTTCGATTTGTCTAAAAAAGTCTAGAGAATAAATATTATAAATATTCATTGTCTGCAATTGCGTAAAAAAATAAAAACAAGAATATTCACTGATGAGATGTTTTTCTCACTCGCATCCGGTACGATATCCCGAGCGTGAGTGAAACGTGCGATTAACACGTGCTAGAGATTAATTAAAATTATCTATTTGAAAAATAATGCCAAGATATCGATGAAGACCTTACTTGAAATGCTTAGGGCTCCTGAGAGACCCCCTTCGGACGACATTGTTGTTTTCGAGGCGCAATTTGTGGATATATTTTTGTCAAAAACTACACCATTATGATGCCTCAGCCTCTGCGTTTGTCAGATATGGCGCTTTGCGATTTTTTTACACACGAAGATAAAATAAATGCATTTTTTTTAAACATTGAGGAGATACAGACAAAATTGTTATTGGAGATAAATGCCAAAACGCTATTTAGCATTGCTTGGAAAATCTGAAAAAGCACTCTCCAAGTGTATATTGCATCTGATGAGGAGTAATTTAAAAAATGAAAATGACATTGAAACTGTAGATTTGTAAGAGAAAATTTTTAGTATCATTTATTATTTATTTTAACAGCAACTGTGCAGCAGTTACATGATGCTGTGACTCTATCAGTATGTCAGTTGTCTTCGAATGTCTTAATCGCAGCGCAGCATAACTTTCACATGTGACTACTGTTTCACTTTTAAGATATCCATTAATAAATCATAGCAGTAAAATCGAATATTTACAGATTTTTTTTTCGAATTAAGATCTCAATAAATCTGCAGGATTTGCAAGGATATTCTTTCTTCGATTTCTATACTATCATTTATCGAGAGATTTGGATTTTTTCGTTTGGGCAAAACCATTGATTATGATAATTTATATTTTACGGTATTTTTTTCCTTATAAATCGCGGTTAAATTTTATAAATATCGTATTATTTTTTTTATTAAAAATCGACACGGGTCAATATAATTCTTGTAATGGCGAAACAATTTCCATGCGCATGCGTTAATCATTCAGCGGCCATAAATCTGTATTAACTTTTAAATTCTAAATATACGACTGGCAATTAAATAATAAAAAAAAAAATTAAACGCTTGATTTATCGCGTTCAGGAATTGAATGCAACATTTATTTTTCATGATTGCAAAAATTTAACACCTAAATCATTTTACGGTCTGATTTATTGTCGGATCGATCGTTCGGGGTGTGTATAATGGTATTGTCGATTCGATGGGACATTCGATACGTTTCGAAAGCACTTCTTCTTGACCACATTTCGAGTAGGAAGTAGGAAGGTAGGTGGTTGAGCAACGAAGGCTCCCAACAAAAGTGAATGTTTAGCCACAGCACTTCCTCGCCTTCACCAGACACTTCTTCCGGTACACTCGGTCTCAGCCACTCCGCTCAATTACCACTAAATTGTACCGCTGTAATTGAACAGTCGCAATATGTTGATAATATATAAATAAAATTTTGCATATACGTCATGCCGACGACGTAATAATCGGACGCGTTCTATTTAGCCGGGGTTAATTTGCTCCAAAGCATTTAAACGAAAGTTTCGCTCTTCGCCGCTCGTCGATGTCTCTCGCGTTTGTAACACGAAATGTTAAAATATTGTGTTAAAACAGCGATTTTATGCAACAATCGTTTTATATAACGTTTCTAAATATACTTATAATAATTTGTAACTCCTAATCTAACGCTTTAATACTTTGCATAATGTACGAGTTGGCCGGTTTGATTTGTGAGAGGCATTTTATTTTTTTTCTATTTATGCAAATTGATTTAACATTGATATTATTTCACAGCGTTATAAAATTCTGTTAACATACATTTCATGATGTTTCGAATTGGCAAAAGGTTAATAAAATTGTTTCATGTATCGCCAAAATTAATTCGTTTCAATATTGATGCGTTATGAATTATAGATGAAACCACTTATCGCGTATTATGAAGTGATTACGGTTTATACATAACCAGTTTTATAATCAACACGATCGTGTATTTAAAAAAATCGTGTGATTTACTGCTAATAAAAATTCGGTCGGTGCATGTCGTCGAATCTAATCGAATTTCGCGTAGAAAGTCATTGTGGATATTATCGCTTTTTTTCGGCCAATGCAACAATATTGTTATTCAACAAATTGCTAATCACGTTTTATGTCCAGATTTCATAATAGATACTATCGGTGTAGACGTTGTCGATACGATATTTTCAGTATCGAGTGGTGAAATGCAACTTTCGATATCGTGACTTTTCGGTTGATTCGATAAATATAATCATAATTAATACGCCGTAATCGATTGTTATCAATTGCAACTGAAATATTATTATTTCATTCATAAATAATAATTTTACACTTAAATCCATTGCGATAGAGTAAGGAGTCTGATACGTAGTGTATAACTCGATTCCCAAATATTGGTATAATCGTAAAGTATATAATGTTATCTGTATATTGAGAAAAGTGGTTTGGAAAGAGCATTCCGTATCTTTATTAAATAAATAAAAAATGATACAATTATAATAAAGGTTAAAGATTAAGTCAATCGAAAATTATACCCTCTCAAGTGCTTCAGCACAATGGAACTGGAAATAAGTAGATAATATTCAAAATATATTCAATTAAACTGAAGTATTAAGGATCAATCCTGCAATTTTATGTAGATTTAGAAATAATATTATTTATTTATTTATATAGTTCTATAAATTAAAAATACCATACGTTTAATATAAATTTCTCTAATAAATACTGAAATGCAAAAAATAAAAAATATAGTCTTGATATGTTTGAGGCGTTTAAATCCTTCAGCGATTCAGTCTTTATCGCCTCATTATTGAAAAAACATCGTCCCTTGATTTCACAGAAGTAACAGAAGGTCACATCCGACGAATATGGTGGTCGTATCGATATAACGAAGCAATTTTCAGTCAAAACTGCTCTTCAGATTTTCAATTCCAAGTAAAAATCGTTGAAGTGAAATCCTTTCGACAATCAATAATATAAAGTAAGCATCCAATATGGCTACCAATGTCAAGATACGTCAGTGTACTAACATTAAAAAAATGTAACAATCAGCATTATTCAACATATTTTTTGTTCAAACCTTTTAATAGGATAGATTTACTCAAATAAATATGGAAAACTTGACCGATAAATAAGACAGATAGTTAAGAAAGATTCAGAAGGCTATAAATATGATATATAGATAGTAGAGAGATTGGAAAGCTCGGCTAGTAAAGCTAGAAATACGAGATAAATATTTTTGAAACCGTTCCGATGGAGACCTCTGTCGTTAAATAAGGTTGGTCACCTTTGAAACTTGATATGAAAGATATGAATGCTTTGAGTTCAATGGGTGATGTGTCCATCTCTGAACAGTTGCTAACAAGTTGCATTTTTTTTTGCGATAACTATGTTACCTTAAATCACGAAAGAATCACTTAATCAAAAATATAAAAATACATTGGTGTAACTCAGTGTAGCTTTAGAAAGGGCTTGAGAATCAGAGAAACAGTAGTAAGTCTTACGTAACAAAATGATTGACGTATTAATAAAAAATGGGATAGATGATCTTTAAAGTTTACACAAAATGGATTAAAATATACAGAGTCTTAATCAATAATTTGGGATATGCTGAAGACACTGTGCTTATAGCAGACTGTTTAAAAAGAGATCACATGCATTCATTAACCATATAAACAAATGGTAAAGTAGTAAAAACTCTAAAATGTAATCTGGCAAAGCTGGAACCAGATAACAGAGGTATCGATGAGACCAAGACGACATTAATTCCGGTTTCAGTTGAACTCTGAAAATGAGATTGGTGAGATGCTTTGTATTATTCTGTAAGGAGCGGAGGAGTGGAAACTTACAGAAATGTCGATTAAACGCCTAGAAGCTTTCGAAATGTGGATGTATAGGTGCATTCTCTGCATCACAAAGTTACATACGTTGAGATGATGACGCAAATAAAAAAGGACCATGAGATTTTAAAAACGACTCGTAACTTCAAATACTGCAACTCATTATTCAGGGTAAGATTCGAAGAAGACGAGGACTCGAAAAACCAAGAACGTCCATGTTAAAGAATCTATGGCAATAGTTTGTAGGATATGCAATTTTATAAGCACTTCCAGAACGTAGTTTTTTATATACGTTAGTTTTAATTAATGATTGATGTTCCCTGATATGGCCATTTTTTTGCACGGATCGCATAATGTAATCGTTGAATATGTTATGGACACGTGGTCGATATCCTTATTGAAGCAGTTGACGATCAGCTGACTGTTGAACCGGATCTTCTGCAAAATATACAATGACCGTCGCCATTAAACACCGCGTTTTATAGATACAACAAACAAACGTGTTTTATGTCACAGAGCCCGTCGCCATGACGCAACACCGGGGGTCCGCTACTCCAAATTTCCGAAATTATCCAACATTCGATCCGATCGATTCCTCGGCGTCCGTCGAAAAGTCGATTATTTCGCGTCGCGAATATAATATTATTTTTTTTCGGTCGATCGCGCCGCAAAGACCGGTTTCCACGAATTTTTTTGCACTCGTTTGACATTTTGTTTGCACGGCTCGTGCGAAAAACTTGAATTTCTCCGTCGGTGAACTTGGGCCGGGATAAACCAGCGAATTTCCCATATCGGATATTTGTCCAATGATTTATTGAAATTGTCGTATTAATTAGCATGTTATTATGTTTTTTTTTCAGATGGGAGACGAGTCCGATCACATCGGCGAGACGTACCAGGACGAAGACAGTCAAGCGGCCCTCGTCATCAGGAGGGATCCGAAAGCAGGCCTTCTCGTGGTAATTTCACATCGATTGTTTAACACACACGTCCTTGGGATTTGAATAAAATTATGAAACCGAAATTAATATGTAACAAGGCACCTCGTTTATCATAACAATTGACCGCATTGTCTCGCAAGTATTACAATGCAGGCGGTCGACTGCATACGCGCTTGCACAATCGCTGAAATTGAGCGTTTTTTTATTATTTTTAATTTTACGACGTTCAAAATTAGAATCGATACGTATCGATTCTTTGTCGTGTTAGCGCAGCTGGTCGTCGCGTCGCTCGTTATGGCCCAATTTTGCAATTCACCAGAAACAATTGCCCGGGGCTCATGGCGCCAGTCAAACAATCGTCATTTATTTAAACAATGTGCGGCTAATGGCGAACGTGCTCGTAATTGATTGCACTATACGCGGTTTATTATACAAAAATGCATTAACATACGTTATGCAATCGATTGTATCGCTCGAAAAATATATGTACTTAACCTTTACATATCGGCGAAAGCATCAATCGCCCAATAAAACGGGCGTAATGATGTTTTTTTATTTGCATTATTTATTCAACTTTTTTCATGAAAACTCAGAGTAGGCGTAGTTGAACATTATTAGTGTCGTATACTTTCTCCGCTCAGAGTGTCGTAATTTTTATTAGTATTTGAGATTTTATTTTTATTATCACATTAATTGCGAAAAGTATCGATACTGAGTATTTCGATGTTAAATCGTAATTAGCATTGACAAATTATGTCGATGATGCTAAAGCATCCCAGACAATACGGGGCCCCAAAGACGCCCCCGACCATTGGAGCCCCTAATTATTGGGGCCCCAAAGAGTTTTGTTTCTTTTTTGCGATGGATTAAAAAACAATGCTGTATGTGTTCATTTTTCCAATAGAAAATGACATCAATTTACGTACATACTTAATTAGCATCAGGCTCCAAAATGTCACAATCCGTCATTGATTATATGGATTCATTTTAAATTATTTTATTTTTGAATACACACTCATCTCATACGTTCACAAAATATAAACATTTTTGGAACATATCCCTACATTTTGTATGAGCTCCATGACTTTTTTACGCGTTTTTTTATTTTTGAGAATCATATCTTTTTATACGGTTTTCGTCTACGTGGTTTTTTATAAAAAAGTATCATATTTTAATTGAGTTTAATCATGTATTATTTTCAAAAACCTCTAGTTATTTTACACATTGAAAATTGACATTTGTATAGTTTTTTTTAATAAATTCAATAAAAAAACTATACAAATCCATGCCCAATTTTTAATTTTTGTAATTAATTATGCTCTTTGTCACCGTCTAAATGATTTTTATAATCCAATCTAAAAATATTTCATCATTCCCAGAAGCTCTTTTTTACACGGTGGATACGTTACACATAAAACCGTGTAAAAATAAGTATTACCCTCCGTATGCAATGTGATGCTGTTTATATTATATAAACATCGGGACGCAATAACGCGTAAAATTGTTTCTGGGAATCGTAACAAATAATTCGTATAAAAATATGTATTTATTATATTTTTTGGACCGTGTTATTTCAAAATCGTGTAAAACAAGAGTTGATTGTATATTTAATTTATTGTTCCGTAAAATGAATCATTGGATTGACAGTCAAAGAGTTTTTTATCGTTTTTTTACTATTTAACCATATTGATATTGATTTATCCTTTTTTGCACGGTTTTGATATAGTACGATCCACTAAAAAGTACACATTTGATATTTTTACGCGATGTATTTGTTGCAACACAACAATTTAATAATAATACGCGATTT
Organism: Philopotamus ludificatus; assembly: GCA_022495035.1. Classification (NCBI taxonomy): domain Eukaryota; kingdom Metazoa; phylum Arthropoda; class Insecta; order Trichoptera; family Philopotamidae; genus Philopotamus; species Philopotamus ludificatus. The sequence goes on from JAGXCT010034256.1 coordinate 44,327, forward strand.
TTTACACCACAGTGTTGTTATATTTTAAATAACACGGTTTTTTTTAATTTAGGTAAACATTCTTATTTTTTTTTAAATATGGTAAGGTTTATATAGATTTATTATTGTTTTTTTTTGTTCAATAAAATTGCAGTTATTAACCCGTTGCACACAAAACTCGAAAGAAAACATGACATCCATATCTCATGAAAGCAAACGTGCGTTTCGAACAATTTTCTCGAATCGAAGTTAACGACCACGAATTCTTCATTTTTTTTTTCAGCATGAAAAACGTAATACAATTGCAAAAAGTGCCGCTGTTGCAACAGCAATTATGCAGTGCTCAGATAGGCAATCGTATAATAATGGGTGTGTGTACTTGGCATAGTTCCTCGGCGTCGTTAACCCGTCCGGGCGACTTCTGCATTCTGAGAATTCGGCCGAGAATACTCGGTAACACGTGCATTCATAGTTAGTTATTAATAGCGGTCGAATTTTACGCTATTTATATAGTCGGAAATCGGAATAGACACTCAGTCAAGGTCGTCTCTGTTTCGATCCCATCGAGATGGTATCGCGCGGCAAAGTTCAAGGCGGTTGCGTCTTTCGCGCGAAATATTCTCAGGCGGCCAAAAATTGCATTCACATTCGATGTGCCATTGTGCGTTGTTTGTTCTATGACATTCAAGGACGATGTCAATAGCAAATATTGATTCGAGTGCTTGATCAGTTTGATAATCGGGACGTGAAGACGCTGAGATAATACGACTGACGCCAGATTAACATTTCTAGGGATTTCCTTGTACACATGAATAATACATTAAGTCTACTAAATAATATAATAGCTATAATCAGTGGCGGCTCGTGGGTGAAATATTTTGGGGTGTTACGGAAGATTAAAAATGTGACTCAGTATGGACTGCAACGAGTCGCAGCGCAAGACAGCGCTTAGCGACGAGTCAACCCTCCCCACCCCGCTGCCACTTCGTATCCATCCAATACACGACACTGATAGCGTTGACGAGCATAGAGCGTTCTTTTTTAATCATTTTATTGAATAAAATAGATTAATGTGATTTTATAATATTTACTGCAAGAAGTATTATTCTTCGCAAGAAATTATTCTACGTTAAACACCAATAGTAATGAAAAATCTCCAGTTAAAAGGACACAGCTATACATTCCAAAGCTTTTATCATATTTAATATGTCTAATACTTGGATCGTACATGATAGACCGAGAAGAATAACCCTTTAATAAAAGCGATGATATTGAAAAAATGAGAGATGAGGGAATGCTTAACACTTTTCTTGTTTCGTATACTATAAAAGACAGATAGCAATCGATTAGCATCAAGAAGCTCGGTTATTATTAAAAAAATAGAATAATATCCAAAAAAAAAAAAAAAAAAAAATAAGAAACTCAGATCCAAAAATTGAGACCCAGAGGCTGATAGACGAACAATCTAATCCTCTCAAAATCTATAGACCACTGCTGATTAGCATCAAAGGCTTTGAATAGGAATCAATCAATCAATCACCCTGAATATGACCAATTGAAAGAAAAGTCTCGAATAAATCTAGACGAAAACGATAAATCGGGATTCAACTGTATACGTAGCTAAAAAAAATGAGATATTTCAATTTGAGAATATGAAGAGATGATAAAGACCGAAGATGCGATACCGATGATGAATCCTTCAAATTTGTTACGATGTGTTCCACAAGATGTTTAAAGAGGTTTTTTTACTTGAAGTTTAATAAAACAAAGAAAATATGATCTGTATGATCTGATGTGACTAGTTTCTACAAGATTTAAGAAAAATTGAAGCATCTTCATTGCCACAGAATTACTCAATAGGCGTGTGGTTTATATGGCCATATTGTGCGGCGCACACAAACCAGACGTGGCCAATAGAAGGAAAACTCTTTATAAAAGACCACTTACGCCCATACTTAGATTTTCTTAGCCTTGACAATCATCTGAGATTCTGATTAGATCCAAAGGTTAAGCGAATGAGTTTCTCGTGACTGACAAATGATGATGATGATGCTGAAATATTACAGACATTTTTGTATTGAAAAGTATACAGGATTTCATAAAAAAATGATGTCATTTTTTTGTTGTTGTTTTGATATACTGCAGGGATGTATCGTGCATATGGCCAGATTGTGCGGCGCACACAGGCACCGGAAAATTAGGGGCGCCAAGAGGGAAAAATTCGACATTAACTACATATAATATATAAGTTTGGCTTTTCAAGGTACACAGACATTACTGTATGTCTGAATTAAGATGTACTGTTCAGATGATGCTTAGAGAAAATTCTCTGTTGCATAAGACAGTCGGGAAAGACTAATTGGATCATTTAATCAAGACAATACTGAAAGAGGATTAACTATTCAAAGACACGAGCATTTATATCGAAGAAATTAACATTTATTTTTATAGATGCTGTAAAATATCATACCATTTATCAATAGCATGATAATTTCTAGAGTTCATACTATGATATAATAATATTATGTGACCTAGTTCAATATACAAAAGCCACATGGTAATACAGAGAGCCTTGGACTTTCACCCGAAAGGTGTTAGATTATTTTAATTAAACACATCACTTACGTGCAGCGTGCAATTACGAAATTAGACGTAATTGTGCGAGGTATTATGCACAATTATGAGATCTAGTGTCACTGTCACTGTGTTGCATCAGCAATTTTCACGAATCCAACGGTGCATTATGAAAAAAAAAATTTGAATAACTAACGAGAAGTATAAAAACAAACATCACTAATATTATACAGTTGGAATCGATTTGGCGTAAACGGCAATTATTATGTCCATATCCGAGCGAGTATATTGTATTTAGGCAACAGATATGCCATAATATTACACGATTCCACGTATGTCGTAAATCACAATTGCGGCAGTGGTTTCGTGTATCATCAATCAAATATAGTTCATCGACCGATGTTTGATGTAACAGTGTTTAACATTTCCAATTTCAAAAACTGACAATAAATAAACAATCACTTTTCGCCATTATCGTACACATTATATTATAACTGCTTATTTGCCAATACTTTTTTTAAATCTGATGGCGTGATCGTCGATGTTCGGGTCCATGATTAAAAAAAATATGTAGGTTATGAAAATTCGGTTTATTTAATTTCTCATGAATTATCCCGCATCGATTAAATCAAACGATATTATTAAAACCTTTAGGGGCATGTGCACGTCACATTTTTAAGCAACAATCGACACTAATGGGCGATCGCATGATTGCCGAGTGGCATGACAGTAATGTGGGTTAAAAAAAATGTATGAGAAAACGCAGATGAAGTTATTAATTGGATAAATCAACGGTTGACCCAATCGTGTGCCATTTTTATTCGACTTTTTGTTCGCAATCCTCAGCATTGAAACGAAATATCACTGGCTGAAAAGGGTTTTTGTGCAAACGCGGCGATGCTCGATTGTCTATGGCCGTAAACTGACACTGTCACGGTTTTAATGGAAAAAATATCATTATTATCAACGTTATTAACCAATTAAACACCAGCGTCTCACTGGTGAGTCGCGTTGCGACTGAATGAATTCAATTAATTAATAGTGGATATAAAAAAAACGAATATTTTTGATGATTAAAAATACTTAGTGATTCGCTGTCCATATGGTCAGATTGTGCGGCGCACACATGGGCTGGAAAATTTTGTTAAATGAATTATATATCTTAAAATCGACATTGATTAATACATATATAATATAAAAGCGATTGACCGTAGTTCGTGTCTTCAAGCACACGATATGTACAGGGGCTAAAATTTAAGGTCTGCACACAGGCGCCGGATCCAAACATTAGATCGTTTTGAAAACTAGCTTCATATCCAAAAACGCTAAAAACGTTTGATGAAAAACACGATATTTTCCATTTCCATATACGGCGTGAAATACGGGAATATGAAAAGTTTCCTGAAGGAACTCATTATCTTGAAGATGATAGCTTCACTATATAAGCATATCATGGAGGAGCTCCCTATGATTGTATAGGGAATAACGAGACTTTTATTTTCTGAAGCAATTTTAATCAGGATCTTAACGGGTTACAAAAAAACTACTTAAATTTGAAGAATGCGGTAATGAGAAGATAAAATCTACAGGAAAACATTGATTCAGAGATTGCGATCGTTAGGTTACTTCGAGAGCATGGAAGATATCTGCAACTAAAATCGACTAATCAAGTGAACGCTTTAATGTAAGAGACCTAAGGGACGTCATTGAAAAATGATTGGATTCATAGAAAAAAGGATGTGGAAACTGACCAAGTTTACTAAAAATATACTGCGTTAGAGATCAACGTGTCTTCCCCTTTTTATTCTTCTTCAAGTGGCTTATCCGTGTTCGGATGTATGCAATCTACTCTTGTTTGTAGTATTTTTAAGTAATTTTACGTAGTATCCAACTTCTTTATCATATATCTTATCCATTTTCGGACTTTGGAAATAATTTACTTTGCTACGAGTTCTTGTACCTTCTCCATTTAGTTCTCTGTTTTCTCGAGATGAAACAATTCTGGACCTCTTAAACCAGTCAAGTTGTGAAAGCCATGGCAATGAAGCATTATAAACTGTTAACACAGCTACGATTAAAAAGAGTCTATATCAGCATTGTCACAAAAAATAGTTCATAATTGTTTTATTAGATTGGAGTAATGAGTGCAAGTATTGAAAATTTTGAGGTTAATAAAAAATGTGGCATATAATGAATTTAGAGGATCCAACGTAGATGCTAAGATGCAGAAGATCTTGAAAGATAAGGACACCTTTTCAGATTATTTAATATGAGAAATTAATAATTTGAACATTGATATCGTACTGTTTAAATTTTAAAGAAAGTAGTAAAGATTAAGAAACATCGATCGATCATAACGAAAGCATGGAAGAGATCTGGAGCTTAAAGCGATAGAAGACAGAGAAAATACTCGTCTTCTTCTATAATCTCTCATGCGGCATATTTGTGTTGGACAAAGCGATAATTAGGAAGTAGGAATAATTCTGAACCTTTTAAATACGTCAAAGGTATTGCTACTTCCATTTACTAAACGATTTGCCTTCCACTTTCTCTTCAATGATGTCTTAAAGAAGGCGATACTGCGATACTTCGATGTCAAAAAATTTAATCCAAGCTAAATTTTTCGGAACACATAGAATTAAAATAAATATTAATATATTCAAACTAATAGTAATAATTTTATGTAAGGTGTGATTTACACATATGTTTAATCAATATTTATATAACGAATTTAATTAGTATTTATTTAAACGTTTTGTGAAACGTTTTCGTTAAATATTGATTTTGATTTCGACATTTTTTATTCTAAAGATTTTTTCTTAAGGCATTGTTTACGGCAGTTATTTGCTTAGATTCGCATAAGTGCGAGCAAAAATTGCGGAAATGCGTAAAATATCGAACGACTGGCATTTTTAAGAGAAATTTTCACGGGAAAACTTCTTGTGATCCTCTCGGTTAAAATGCGTAGTTTTACTTTATTCGTAAATATTTTTTTGGAAATTAATCGACAGTCCAAAAAAAAAGAAAATCGTTAATGAATGTCGTTTAACGATTTTTTTTAATAAGTTTTCATTTAATAGGCGCGTATTAAATAAAAGAAATACTAAAATATCAAACGAGTTTTCACTCGTTTCATCTGGTTTTAAGTTCTGCAATTTTTCACATTAAAGAAATATGTTGAATGATTAATTGAAATAGAAAGTATGTACACATTAATCGTTTGCGAATTCGCTTTATATCGCCGATTTGATCCGCATTTCTTCTTGTTTTCTCGCTATGTAGAATTATTAAGCATTGTGCAAACCGACCTTTGTGTTTAACCTTTAAGACTACGACATTCTCCGCCTTTTTGACTGATCCGATAGCGTATCGCTCCGCATAGATACGATCGACGATTTTTGCGTCTGTATGACAACGAGAGCTGGATCGACGGCAATTATTACTAACTACAATGCAATCAATGTAACATTGACTGTTGAAAATGTTAAAAAAAAATATGGCGATATTTGGGGTAAGGCAGATTTGATCTCACGATTGCGGTGAACATTGTGAAAAACTCAATGGGACAATAGTCATTGCTGAACTGTTGCTCCTTGACCCACATAGCTGACGGTACGAGCAATGAAAAACTGTGGCTCGCGCTGCTGAATTATAAAAAAGCATTGTTCTTTTTGTAAATCATGCTCGTTGAAGAGCTACTGATTCAAGAAAATGATTATCGATCAGCATGCAACCAAATTGATATATGATTCAATAAAAAAATAAGATATAATTATTATGTAAAATCATATAAATTAAGTTTTTTTTATATAATAATTAATCATTCATCTGATTGAATGCGTCGTTTATTTAAAAAACGATGAGATAATGACGTGATGACACATTTTTTTCATTTAAACACCATAGCCATCATTGTTCTTTTGCATAAAGCAATTGTTCCCACGAATTCCATTGATTGCATCAAAAAAAAATCGATAGTATTCGATTTTTGCAATTTAAAATTTGCAAAAAATAACAACCTTGACTGCGCGCGCAAAAAAAAGTATAAATAAACGAATTAACAGAATCGAGAGCTTATAATTAACGCACTTTATTCATCTCGCATACGTCGAAGGTCTTCGAGATACGAAAAAAAAATATTTTTTCCATACAAAAATATACAGTTGTTCGGTCGTAAAAATATTTTCGCATCGACTTCCTATTTCGAATTGAAAAACTTCACGATTATAATTAGTTTTACGTTTAATTAGCGGTTCGCATACACAAAAATCAACAAGTACTGCTAATTGATTAATTATTTATAATCGCGCGGAATTAACGAGCATATCATCGCGCTGATAAGGAAAATGACTGACTTGACTCCGGGTTGAAGGTTAATCGCATGCTGTAATTGATAGCGTTTACTATTGTTTCTTGTTGTTATTTTTTTTTTTTGGAATTCATAAAATGCCCTGTCGATTGTTTTGGAAGATTTAATGAATCCAGAAGTGCTATTCAAGGCGGTGCAAATTATTTTTAATTAAATATGATAAAATATCGCTTATAATTAATGAAAATATATGTAAACGGATGCGTTTATTATCAAATAATCAAATGAATATATTGATATTCGAATGCCATATACAACAGATTAATTCCTAATCAAATTGTAGTCAAAAGCCGAGGCTGTGTAAAATAATGCATCTTACTTGGACAAGCTATTAATCTAAGATGGACTACATTAAGCTAACCGGGTCATAGCACTAAAAATAATTTACATCGAATACTGCAGACTTTTTCTGGATTTATATTAACCAATTTTTACTCAGTGTTCCAATATTGGAACAAACTGAGATTGCATCAGTCGATAGCTGATGAGCGCGAAGAACGTATTGTGCCGTAATTTTTCAAGCTCGATCTTGTGATAGTGAGCAGTGGTCTGTCACAAACATGGATTAAGAGTAAACGCATAAAAATGTCAGATATATACGATTATCATTCGCAAGAAATAAAAGAATCCTTCTACTTCAAAGCTTCTCAAGGATACATGAGCTAATAAAGACGCAAAAGTAAACACTTAATAAAATATAGAGAGAAAGCAGGTCTTACTATAACCTAGCCGTACTGATAGAGTATATTGGGTACCCCAAGTTTTCGATTTTTCTCGAATAACTATTTTAATATAAATGTTTGTATTTGTTTAAAAATGTCTAAAGAATTAATATCATAAATAATCTATCAATGAAATTGCGGAAAAAACAAGAATATTCGCTGCTGTTGCAACGCGCGCGATGTTTTTTCTCGCTCGCATCCAGTACGACATGCGAGTAAAACATGTGAGTAAAATGTGCGATTGACACGTGCTGCGAGAACTCAGTCTGCGGCGAGACATTGTCATTTACGCGTCATATTTATTAGTTAAAAAAAGATTGATACAATTATGAAACATATCATGAATAACTATTTTTTTTCTTAGTATAATCCATTTTTTTTAAAATGTCAAGATATTGATGAAGAATTCATAAAATTTTAACAAACAAAATTTTGAAAAGAAGATTTTGATATCCGTAACGAAAATGTTTTCTAACTTTATTTTTTCAACTTCTACTAATTTGCTGTGGATTTTCATATTCCTTGATTAATAATATTTCGAGCGTTGAGCACATAGAAAAGCAGATTTTGCATCTGAGAGCTTCACGATGTATCAAATATTATAAAGGCAATATTGAAGTATGAAACTTTGGACTTTGAAAAGCATTATCGATACGAAAGATCCATTCTGGATCCAAAAAGTTCAAGGACACAGATCAGATGAAGTCGTACAAAAATCTTCTCTTCTATATGATGGTGAGACATGTACTTGTGGAGAATAATAAATGGCTAGAGGCGTTTAAAATATGGTTAAAAAATGTTGAAGATTCCATGAACCGTATTTCAGCTTCTTCAAGAAGAGCAAGAGCTTCTGGAAAATTAAAAATAGTGAAATTGAGAGAAAAATAAAAAAAATAGACCACATTTTTAAAAGAACGTCTATTCAATATGTACAAAAGTATATATTAGAATTTAGAAGAAAATCTGTTTATATATTTTATAGATTTTATTCGTAGACCGAAATATCGTCTATGAACCATAATGAAAAGAAATAAAGAAAACTGAGAAGTGAGAGCTACAGGAAGAGAGCAGAATCAGTACTACTGAAAACAGACAAGGCACAAGAAGAAGAAGAAGATATATTTTTTACACGATGTGATGAAACTCGCATATTTTAATACGATATTATATAGTTATTTTCAAATAATTAACACCAAAACTTTCTATTATGAGTAGTACTGATTAAAAAATATATTAATAATTTATTTAAATCTAATTTCTATATTATATTACGCTAATAATGTTTTTATAAGATTTTTTTTTTATTATACTAATTATGATTTTATCATAATGTAATATATTGCCATCACGTTTTTATTGCCACTTAAAAAATAACACAATTAATTACAGAGATTATTAAGAAATCTTATACTATGCAATTATAAAAGTATTTGTATTCTAATTTTTTTTTTTGTGTCATTCAAATGTAATATATACGATTTTGAAATAACACGAAAAACAGAAGATTTGCACTGTTTTTTCTCGCAACGACGTGTGTAAAATCAAGTTTTAATAATATTTTTTTTAATCGCATGCATTTGCATGTATATTGTTTGTAAGGGAAAGGTTAACCTCTCACACATGTGATAACACGTTACATCACACTTTCACTGATTACATTCATCAAAAGAATGACGGGCAAATATCTTTTTCGTCTTCTGCGATCGTGCACAGAATGTATCTTCGTGTCAGAGCGTAAAAAAAACAGATGCTGTGCCAAATGCACAGAAGAACATAATATGTAACAGATTTCCGCGTGTCTTGATAGATTTTTTCCAATTTAATTGCGGCTGTGCGACTTTTAATTTTTATGCAGTTGACGACACCTGGACACGTGTGAAATTTCTCGCAAATTGCATGTGTATTGCATTGTACTTCCTTCCGCGTTCGCTGATAGTTCACCGTGTGTTTTGATCTGACGCAAGCGAGTCGTGTCATCACGCCATTTCACCCGGAACACGTGGCCCTCCGTTAAACTTGACGAATCTGCCGCGAAAATTAAACACGTATTAATTTCCGGGACGGGAAAATGTTTCGGGTATGCACGATAATGCGCGACTTTAGGCCAGCATTATATCGATTATGTTTCATCAGCTGTGCATTCGAAATTCATAAACAAAACCAGATTTTAAACGAGATAAATAATCAATTATATGTGTTTTATGGGGGATTTTTTTTTGGGGAAAAAATAAAGACTTTCAATATTTATTGAATCTATAAATTCGCTTTGATTATCGTAACTCAAACCGGCTGTCATTGTGTCAACATAAAATAATTATTACGTTCCGGGAACATTTACGAAAAAAATCGCATGTTAATTGGCGCTAGAAAAAAGTGCTAAATCTACGACAAATAATATTTATTGCTTTAACATATTTGTTTTGTGTGTTTTACAGGAAGGCTCCATAGGTCACGATCTTGTGATCAAACCGTTGCCATCGACCCTATCGCCTGCCTCATTGATCGCGCCGATATCGAAGGGAATACCGCCCGATCAGGACGACGAGATGTTCATGGACCCGAACCAGGACGATATGGTGTCCATTGACACCGGACTTCCCATCAAGAGATCAAAGACTGCTCACAAAAACGTACCAAAAAGTGTCGCGGACTTCGACGACGTACCGAATACCACCGAGCACGATATAGAGATGTCTTATGATGAGTTGCCGGGCGAGTATACATCCACAGGAAAGAATAAGATGGATAATGAGGAGGCGATCGTGTACGATGACCGCAGGGCTAAGGAGGAGAGACAAAAGAGCTTGGAAAGTTCAGAGGAGAAAGCTTTCGACGTTAGGAAAGCGCTCATCGAAGCGTTCGAAGGCGCTAAACATGTCGTTTACAAAAGAGACGTGAGCAAGGAGTTGAACGAGGAACTCAGTGATTATGGTGAGTAACATTTAACGGTTTAATTATTCATCGATATTAATATTGACCCCTCCGAAGTAGTACCCATCGATTATATCATATTCTTTAGCCAGTGAATCACTTCCGGAATTCATTTTTCGTATAGCATTTAACTCTGTTAACGATTCTATCTCCCTCTTTTTATTGTTACAAAAACTTTATTCTTTGATGTCTGATGAATACGGAGACTACGGTATTAAACCTGAGTTGTTTTCGAAGTACAAGGACAAGCAAAAATCATTTACGTGATCAAAAACCTTTTTTTAATTATTATAACAAGTAAAGCGGAAAGAAATGACATTTATATTTATTACGACAAAAAGTATTTTTTGTTGTTTTCTATGATCTTCCTTCACAAAATAGACAATTTTTTAATATTTCTTATTAAAAAACGACTGTAAATGACTTTGGACTTCCCCATCGACTTATAATTCTGAAGAATTCTGCTTTGATTGGTTCATAAAACTGACCGTTTTTTAAGCAGTATATCCTTTAATTTTACTAATTGGACACAATACACCTCTGCTATAACAGTCTGACCAGATTTTAGTCAATATCATTGTGAATTATACCTAAAACAACCTTTTAAGTCAATAAAAAACCAGAGGTAAACACATATTCTTGATTGAATTGGTCTACAGGACCCACTTTTTATCCCCAATGCATCTAAGGCCCGGTTGGATTCATATGTCAACAGTAAAAGTAAAAAGATGGTCATTCGTTGTTCTAAGACCGTTGGAGAAATTTTGCGAGGTACCCAAATTCTTTGTCTATTTTTTTACGTGTATTTTTTGATAACCAAAGTCTTGTGACAATTGTTTTACGAGGATCGGACTCAACTAAGGAGTTTTAGTGTCTACACCGATTTTAAGAGTACTCTTTAATTTTACTAATTGGACACAATACACATACGATATAAGACTATTATTCCTTTTCGAAATGATGTAGAGAACCCACATCTAATCCGCTTCTAAGAAACGGATCGGTTTTATATGTAGACAGTAAAAGTAAAAAGATGGTTATTAATTTTACGAGGTCTTCCTGATTTTGATTTATCCTTTCATCTACTTTCAGTAGTTTTAAACTTTTTAAACCATCCATAGCACTGCCAAGGATTTAAAATGTCTCAATAAATACCATAGATGTGTTATAATCCCCAATTAAATAAAAATACCACAAATGTGTCAAAGTAACAAAACAATGCTAATGACGTTACTTTTCTAAAATTTCCGTTTAAATGATATAAAATAGTACTCAACCTTATTATTATACAGGATTTACAAAGTTCAAAATCTTAATGCCGTTGTTTTCTGTGACAGTCTCTTATTTTTAAAAAAATCTCTCAATTCTAGAACCCATTTAGGTATGAACTAATCTTGAAATATTCCTAAATCTATCCGTTCTTGGATGGTATTTTTATGTTTTTTTTATATTTTTTTCTGTAAATCATCAAAACATTGATTTTGTGAGATCTAATCAAAACAGAAAAATACTAGGTCACATTAGAGTACTGATCTTGAATACATAATATATTATTTATTAATACAGGTTTTACACTTCAAATTGGACGTTTTACAAATCAAATTGGACGTTTTACAAATCAAATTGGACGTTTTACAAATCAAATTAGATACCTCATTGTATTTTATAAAAAAGTTGTACATTCATAATACATATACATATTATGTACATTTTTAAATAAATAAAAGATATTTATTTATTTATAATAGAATTGTATGGCATGAAATAATTTCTCACTCTGCCGTTAATTCGATATTTTTCACAACATTTCTCCAAAGATTATTTGTAAAACTAGCTGAAATGAATTTAAATGCTGTATAGTTTGATCTTAGATAATGCCAGCATCCACCATACTCAAAAGTCAGATATTGTTGAGAACAGTCGGTCCACACACTCCTTTTTTTTTTGCCACCATATTCACCAATGATGAATCTGAAGAGGTATTTTCAAAAAATAAATTTTCTGCAAAGGAATTTGTTGTGGATCCATCAAACTGTCCAATATTTAGAAAACACATTGATAAATGAGTCTGTTGAAGTGTCACTTCTTTAGAATTGCTATTAATATTTCATGAACATGTATGAAATTACATGCAGCCTTTGCAAGTATTTATAAAATAATTGTTATCTAAATATCTTTTATTTATTTAAAAGTATATATATATGTATATAGATAATACAACATAAACTCTAATAAAAGATATCTAATTTGATTTAGCTTTATCAATTTGTTGTAAAACTTACGATCAATACGTCCAATTTGATTTGTAAAACGTCCAATTTGATTTGTAAATCGTCCAATTTGAAGTGTAAAACCTGTAAAGATTCTATATTTCATTTAGAAAATATCCTATAAAGTAGTATTGCCTTGAATCTGACCTTTCTGGTAAGCAAGATATCCTGATTTAAATATGTTATAATAATATAAAAAGATAAATATCTTCATCATCGATGACTCAATACTGAAGAGCGTCGTCATGACGAGTCTTCAGTTCTCCCTCAATTAAGGTGTCCGAAGAGCTGCTGAGAGGTTACAGGCTTTTTATGTTCGATTTGGTTGAATCATCGCGTCAGGCGTTTATCTCCTTTTCCTCTTTTCCTTTTCTTAGCATGTGTCTTGTTAAAAAAATTTCGACTGCGTTAATCCGTTTACGTAACATCTTATTTCTTAAAATTCTCTTTATTGATAAATATATTTATTATCATACGGAAAACGTTACATTCAAATTATACATAATTATTTTTTTAATTACACTATTCACAATATAATTAAATTATATAAAATTAATAACTTCCTAATAGTTATTTAATTATTTTATACGCGAATTATTGTACGTATAGAGGACATAAAATCCCTGCATAACCGGATTATGCAATCGAAAAAAATAATAATTAAATAAATGCATTATGGAACCTTTCTATAAACCGGAAAGGGTTGAACTGGGTCAAGCTGCATGTTCAGCGCGGCGTTATATCACGCGGTTAAGTAACATTGGGCGCGGTCGGTACGTGGATAAACGAACAATCGACTCGATTCTGCGATTCAAAGTTCACGGAGCGTCTAACTGTTAATTGATTAATTTTTCATCGAACAAATCAAAAAAAAAAACTGGTATCACAATTGTTGATGTATACGTCTGCCTCGGCCAATAACATAAATAGCCGATAATTGGCCGTGGGATGATAAGTTTACGCGAAATTAATTGGCCGAGACAATATCGAGTGTGGCATCGTAAATTCGATTAGATAACATGATTTATGGCCGTCCGCGTTTTATTGCCTCTCACCTTGACAGGTGGCCGGACGATCGGCCGCCGAAAAACTCAAAGAGCGGCTTCGCGTTACAGGCGAACCGGTCGCGGGACGCGTGTGAGGTCTTCCGAGTCCTCTTCGTCCTCGCTGAGGATGACCGGTCTTGTGCAACCGTGCGGAGTACAGCTCCGTCGTTCGCTGATGCGTTCGCGTCTTATAAAGCGTTTGCAATACCTCATGATTATGTTTAATGACACGCAGCCCAAAATTATATATTAAAACCGCATCGTTTCGGTTTGACCCAAATTATCTCCGAAATTGATGGTCATTAACTTGCATTGTTTCATCATTGTTATATAACAGTGTCGTACTGAATTTTCATATTTTTTTCTTCATGACAAAGAACCCTAGTCGCACTCGGAATACATTATCGTGTCTGCAATTTTGAATGTCAAACGTGTAATCGATACTAAATACATTCGATGCTTTATTTTTATTGCAACTATATCATTAAAAAATCGCTATTACCAGAATATATTAAGATATATTTTCCACCAGAAAATCCAGAAGAGAATCTGGAGGTGAAATTTACACATATTTAACGCAGAATCCTACGATCAAAACCGCTCAAACCATACATCAAAATTAATAAACTATGCGAATGAGCTTAACCATTTCCAATCCGTGGCCTAGACGTATTGACCCAAAAGATTCTTTAGCGAAAAACTTCAATATAGAAAAAAAATATCTTTTTTTTAATTGGATATCAGATCAAACCCTATAGATGCTTTTTATTAATTTTTCCAATGAATATATCCTTTAATAAATTTGTAAAATAAATATATTGAGAATAACTCATGGATTCGACTAAAAGAGGACAGAGTGGAAAAGATTAAAGAACTAAAGAAGCTTTGGGGACATTTCAAAAGAAAAATACTCTCTTTGTTTATACAGGCGGACCTCAGCTTTCGCACATTCGACTTTCGCACAATTCGTTATTTCGCACATATTTTTAAAAATCGTTTTTTTTCAAAACTTGTTTCCTAAAGGCACGGCATAGTGGTGGATAAAATGGAGATATCTTTGTGTTATTGGATAAGTAATCAAAATCAAGAAAAATCCCTTTGAGTACTTCAATGATTTAAGCTAAAGCTCTTAGTTTGCATAAAGATTGAAAGGCTAGACTAAACGAAGATTCTAACACAGTGTTTCATGCAACGGCTGGTTTTAAAATTTTAAACAAGTATTCTTGCATAATAATATTAAACTCACTGGAGAATCAGCTGATGCGGATGAAGATGCTGCAAAGACTTTATTTCGTCATTGGTTCAAAATTATTGAAGATGGAGAATATAATTTAGTCAAATATTCTATGTAGATGACTGGTTTTATTTTGGAAGAAGATAGCCTTAATCGTAATGGGGTTCTTATCACAAAGGACGAATCAGTTGCCCCTGGTCATAAACCCTCTAAACTTAACAGTGAAGATGTTAATGAGATGATTAAATCTCATTCTGAACCCTTGACTAATGAATTTATAATGGACCGACAAGAGAACGAAAATAGTATACAAATTGAAAGTGAGGAAGAAGAACGAAAAGAAATCATCAAGACTCCAATAATAAAAACATGAACGGAAGCTTTACGCATCTCGAGACGTTTTTGAATATTATGGAAAAATGTGATCCCAATGGAGAACGCTTATCTCAGGTGCGTAGGGCGATTCATAATAGTACTGCATGTTACAGAACTCCTCTATGAAGAAAAGAAAAAAAGTAGTAAAATACAACTAACCCTTGAAAAGTTTATTAAGAGAATATATTTTTTTGTATCGTATATTTTATTTTATTTAAAAAAAAATGGATTTCTTTCCGGTACCCCTAATATTAAATATCCAGAGGTTGACCAAGAAAACGATGGCTCAAATGTGTACTGAGAGATCTTCAAACACTCGTGAGGGATTGAAAAACCTCCGCCTTGAACGGGACCTAATGGAGAAATACTAATACTAATAATTCTATCAATTTTTCGGACTTTCATTACAGCTTAGGAAATGTTTAATTAAAAACGAACTTAATGAATCAGGAAATACAAGATTAGTATTGTGAAAGTCAGTTATTATTAAATCAATAAAACGAATCCATGGTAATTACATTTGACTCAGATCAAAAATCTCAGTAATCCAGGGTTACATCAAACGATTTAGAGCCGAGTAATAGAGAAAGATTTATCAAAGCTCATTAAAAAATATCGCCTATCCAAAAAATATATTTTTTTATAATATTTAACGGGTAAAATCAAGAAAATCGATTTGATTTTTCTATGACATATAACATGTTTCTCATATTTGCTGTACTACGGAAATCCCCGGGTCGGCTCGACCGTGGCTCCGCCACTGTATTTTCTCATAAATTAAGTTGTTAAATAAATTCTTCATCAATTCTTTGACATTAAAAAAAAAGGATTATTCTAAGAATAAAAATAGTTATTCATGATATGCTTCATAATTTGGATTGTTTAACTAATCAATATGACGCTTAAATGACATGCGCACTCTCACTCGTACGTTTCACTCGCACTTGGCACATCGTACTGGATGCGAGCGTGAAAAAACACTGCACCCGTGGAGCGATTATTGTTGCTTTTATTTTTTTTCGCAGTTGCGAAAAATAAAAGTCAATGATTATTCATAATAATTATTATTTAGACTTATAAGTCTGTCTTAATACTCTATAGAGTAATATTTTCGATAAGTAAGAAAAACACAAAAATTAGATACATGCTTGGAGAAAATATAGAAATTAGTAGTAGATCGTCTACATCAAAAAAAGGACAAGATTTTTGCCATTCATAAACAAACACTCGCAGTTGTAATGAATAATAGAGACTGGCTGTCATTTTATAAATATGCCCTATTGAAAAAAAGGTTGTCGATCTCTGGACTAGGTTTATTATTTCTTAGAAAATATTTTTTTTATACAATGCCTTAAACGTGACAATTAGGGCTTGGATTATCGGTTTACCGGTAAATCGCCAAAAACGCACCATCGGTAATTATTGTCAAATTTACCGGTAAATACCGGAAATGATTTTATCGCGGATTGAGGACAGATACAGGCATATTATCACTAGTTTATTGTAGATATACATGCGGAATAGGGTGTTTTGTTTTTTTTTAAAGACGAAAAGAGCTTACTTTGCATCGAGATTTCAAAACTCGGTGGAATTCGTTTCTGAAAATGCTGGAACGTTTTTATGAAATTAAAAATGCGATCTTTAAAAGTTTGATTGATATAAAATCGGGGATAAATATCGATAATATTGAATTTGATAGATCTCTGACATAATATTGGCATTACAACAGGTAAAAGTAGCTGTAGAAGCTCTTTATCGTGAAGACATAAATCTATATACAGCCGACATAACATTGAAATTTATGCTTGATGAACTGTCTAAAAACAGTTCTTTTTTAGCCAAGAAACTTAAAGAAGAGCCAATAATTCGAATAAAGGAAAGAAGGACGATATATTTCGATGTGGTTAATTATCTTAACGATCCTCATACAATAAATGATTTTGACGAATATGGAATTTTCAATATAACGAATAAAACTACGATAATGGCGAAAATCATAGATATAACTAAGCACGTATTTTTAAGGGATGAGAATTGTAAAATTTCTGAAAAAAAGACGAAGATGAGATAGAAATAGTCAAATTAAATTAGCAATAAATAACAAAAAGTATAAAAATAAAGTGGATAAACCAAAAAAAGATATAAACAATGTTATTCATAGAGAAATGTCATATTTCGAACTCAAAAAAAATCGTGGCAAATGTTTAAACATTGCATTTTAATATCTGATGACTTGCCGACAAACTAGTATTGAATCTAATCCACGTCTATTTTTATTAATTTACCGGTAAATAACCGGCAATCCGGTAATGAGAGAAATTATTTACCGTTTACCGGTTATTGAAATTTAACGGTAAATTGCAAGCCCTAGTGACAATAGTTTATTGGTTCATTGGTAGTAAAATATTATTTATTATTTCTTGAACGATTCAATCATTCTGTATTTAAGATTGATTCCAATAAAATAATTAATGCCATTAGAATTCCTCAGATTAACTATGTCCAGTCACGCGTCATCGATTGTCGTCTATCTCAGGATCTGTTATAGGATTCTGCATACGTACAGTGCATACGAAATTTTATCGCATTTATTTTTGACATATGACGAATTCTTTAATAAATGTATTTAAAATTAATTATTGAAATGTATACAATTTCGCTTAAGGAAAGAGAAACCGTCCGTCGATAAGATCGGGCTCATTAGAATGCGACGCTTCTGCCAATAACCAAGGGTATCAGCCATCGCCGAAGACGCGGCTAGATTCACGTTCAAGGATTGACCGATCGAGTCAATGACACGCGTTAATTCAACAGTAAACCAAAACATTTTTTTAGCGCAATCAGCAGGGTCATCCTAGTCATGCCGAACGGATTCCCCGCGAGATTTTAATCGAAATCCTTGATTTAACCGTCGAAAAATTATACGTGCGTCTATTCCGTATTAACAACAAAAAAATAGAGTTCGATGCCCTTCTGTGTTTTCAGTAAGCTAGCCGCGTATGCGTTTGACATTCCATCATCAGTTCCCAAGAATAAGTTGTCACTTTTCAACCGGTGATTGATAGGATGTAATTTTTTTCAAAACGAAATTCTAAGACATAACTCGAAAGTAACATATGTCGAATATTAAACTTATGCAATATGATAATCGCCGATGCTATGTCGGTTTTCGATTGATTTTCACGCATTTCCGGTGTATGACCTTGTTTTGTATTATTACTATTGCAGATTTGCAATCGCCTGCGTAATTTTAACATCGCCGAAGGTTGTTCGATGAGTTATACTAATTGGAGAGATCTTCGCGAGGGTACAAAATTAAATTGGCATTTAATTGATTGCATTGAATGTGTATCGATACCTAGAAATGTTTATGCTCTCGTATAAATAATAAACGGCGATAAATTGTTTTTTGGAAAAACTTAATAATTTATGACACAGCGGAAAATGCCAATCGATTGCGTGGAAAAGGTTAGATCAATAAAATAATTATTCCGCAATATTTCAAATAACGTACACGTAAATAACAAATGTTGAAGTTATTATTATTTGACTGCTCTTTATAGCACGATATCATTAAACGTATCAATAAAATTATATAAATTAATATTTTCAGCTAATAATTGCGCAATAATTAAATACTCATCGATATAAATATAATTAATTTTGGAAAAAAAAATGGCATTAACCTGATTCTCCTTTGGGATATAGGATATGTTTCCGTGTTAAAATATATATTGGCCATATAAATACGTAGGATAGGTTATATTACTTAATATAAATTATTAAATCGCTAGAGGAATTTATATAATTGCATCACGTATTCATATATATAATAGTTTATAAATTAAATTTAAAAATATACGTCACCCCCGTGTGACTAAAAACAGACGATATTTAACCTTTTATTTACATATAAATGCATTTTTATAAATATATTAATTTTTGTGTCGCTAATACATAATAGACGCATACGTTTACGTAAAAAATACTCATCTCTAAAATGAAATATACAAATATAATAATTTATTTATTACTGAAACTATGAGACAGTTAAACCCCCACTAACACTAAAATCGGGACCGTGTAAGTTGGAGTAGTGTTATTGGGGGTAAAGCCTGGCACGTGTCGAATACACAGACGCTAGCCAACGTTTGACTGTATGCACCGCACAGACGGCCACGGCTGTGTGTGCTCAGGCTCCGATGTCAAAAGAATAGTCGGCCTTATATGTGTTCGTCGACCGTCAACCGCCGGCGTGAATGCGACCGTTCAAGTTGGGGTTTGGCGGCGAATATTTCAACTCAGCGTGTAATTCGGGATAGTGTAATTGGGGGTCCATTGTACTCGTACAATATGATAAAAATAAACAATAATAACAAATAAACAGTCATTTTTTCCATGCCGATTGGGGAGCCCAAGTTTTTTATTTTTCTCGAATAACACTTTTAATATAAATCCTATGTCAGAAAACTTTTTGCATTTGTCTAAAAAAGTCTGAAGAATAAATATTATATATAATCATTGTTGTTATAAATAGTATTCGTCGTTGTTACAGCGCGCGCGATGTGTTTTCTCGCTCGCATCCGGTATGATGTGCCGAGCGTGAGTGAAACGTGCGAATGTCAAGATATTGTCGAAGAACACATTAATCGGATAGTTTTACCGAATTTTCAATCAGTAGTGATCAGGGCTTTGAATCCGAACTGAACCAGAAACCGGAAATACTGTTGTTTTTGTCGTAACGAAAACCGAACATTAATCCGGAGGTTCATTTTGGTCTGTTATATTAAAAAAAATACAAATAAAATCACCGTATTCTAATAATTTCAATGCGTGAAATCAATCTGCCACGAATGTCTATGATTTAAATAAATAATACATTTTTCATGAAATTGTATAAATGTTTTATAGCATTTAACGTTTAATTAATTTCAAGAAATCAGGAAAAAACAAACAGTTACCGATTGTTTAATCGGTGTTTCTGCAGAATCGCTTTCAAAAAGATTTTCCACGGCGACGTGCGCCAATTGGTCGATTCAACGTTTCGAATTAATTCCAACCAATCAGCTCACGGAATAATGAATCGTATGCAATCGCGTGCATTGTCCAACAGTTCTGGGAACAGATTAAACAATTTGTATACACTTTTTTGCAGATACGTCAGGTGTTAAACTGTCAATTCGACTCGATTACCATCCGATGGGTATTTACCATGGTCGCACAATGGTTGACACGTTGATTTGCCGCGTTCTGCGTAATTTACCAGCACGACTATTCATATCTGTATTGTCGCAGTTTAATTGCAACGCAAAAACTGAAAAATTATTCCGAAACGTGAGATGATGATCTGCGATACGCGGGGAATGCCGCGTTTTTTTCGCAGTGTGGCAACACTGGGGGAAAAAATGCAATCGTTAGTCATTTGGATGCGCGTTTGTATTAATTTATTAGTCATTTGTTATTATTAAAAATGAATAATAATCTCAAAATAAATTACACGTTGCATGCTTCGCCGTTATTAGTTAACAAATTCGTTTAATGGAAATTATGTTGCAGCTTTTCACAACGTTTACATAAATATGTATTTGAATAAAAAAATGCTAAGTAGATTGATACATAACGCTGTTGTGTGCAACGGCAATAATATTTTGTCATTTCCTAACGTGCATAATTTTCCGGAACTATTAAAAAAAAAATAGAACAATACGGCAATAGCGTGAAATTGTTACGGATTTGAATGGAACCGGCGCGAAACCTAATTTCGTTCTGAGCCATTGCGCATTTATTTTAATTATGTTTTTTTTATATATATTTATTTCCTGGATATGATATGCTTTTTTCGGACTCATTAGATTCACAGCAATTTAAATTGTAAGTCGGCTACGAGCGATCAGATCGATCCACCGTCGGCATACTAATTCTGGAGACATCGCCAAACATGTCCGACTGCTAAAATTAAAGTGCATTGCGACGTCCATACATAAACGAGTCCAACTGCAGCCGGAATAATAAGAGATTTTTGTCTTTTGCAGCTTTCATGGAACCTGACCGTCTACAAAAACGCTGGAACAGACGGAAAAGGTCTTCGGATGGCGTAGCAGGCGAACCAATCAAGAGTCGGTCCAAACGAGAAGCGCCTTACGTCATCTATCCAGAGATTCTCGTCATCGTCGACTATGATGGATACAGGTAAATTTAAAAAAATAAAAAAAATAAGACCCGGTCTTATTTTGAAAAATAATACCTATCCAAAATACGCACTAGGGCTTATTTTATTTGTTTTATCTCTATATAATATAAAAACAACAATATACAATTCTGTTTGCATGGGCGCGATGTTTTTTCTCGCTCGCATTCCGTAGTAAACGCAAACGTACTAGTGACACGTGCCGCGAGAACTCGGCGGTCGGGCGGTATGTTATGTAAATTATGAAGCATATCATGAATGACGATTTTTTTTTAAATGTCAAGATATTGATGTAGAAATCATTAATATCATTACTTAAAATGCTTGGGGTTTATTTTCCATAATAAATATACCTCATTTGGACGGCGCGGTTGTTTTCGAGCCGCCGAATCCATCACATTGTATACCTTATCTAAAATCTGTACATGACCAAACACTGGTTCGTAGGAAAAGTTTTCAATAATCAAAGGGGTGAGATAGGGCTGTATGCTGTATACTCTCCCTAGACCTATTTAACGTATACGGGAAGTATATTATGAGAAACGCCCTCGAAAACTGGAAAGGCGGATTTAAAATAGCGGGTAAAAAGAAATCAAATCTACCAACGAAGAAGAATTGGTCAAACTGCTCAAAAGAGTTGTCTGTGGAAGTAAAAAACTAGGACTGGAGATCAGTATTACTAAAAACCAAGCTGATGATAGTCGATAGAAGTAATAAGCTATCCAGATCAGTTAATCTTCCGGATATGGAGATGGTTCAAGAATTTCTATATCTCGGATCACTATTTACGAGTAACGGAAATTGTGAACCAAAAATAAGAGGACAAATAGGGATGGCTAAAAATAGGATGTCAAAGCTATAGACAATTTAGAAAAACAGATCCAAAAAGACATATAAATGTTTAGTGCAGAGTCTGGTGAAACGTGTCTGTCCTGAAAGAAATGAAGAACGACATTCTACTATGTCTCAAAATTATTTTTCAATACTTTGAACATCTCACTAGAAGAAACGATAGTTTTGAGAAGCTCGTTGCGTTTGGAATCGTACAAGGACGCAGGGGATGAAGACCGCTACGGTTTCTTCCGTAGTAACTGCGATGCGAGATACCGAATCCAAAGAATCCTGGAAAGCCAAAATCAGTAAGATTCTGAACAAGAATGTCCAAGATCCTTCAATGTTGAAGACTTATTCTACATCTGGTGTAGGACTTATCATGCCTGGCCTTATGTTCTAGGCCGGATACATATCAGGTGGACCGGAAATTCCGCCACTTTTTAAGACAGTCTAATTTGAGTTTGTCTGTATCCAGTCGCGATGGAAGAAACTTCTTTGTGAGATAAATTTTTTGTTGGATTTATTTTACCTATTTAAAATTTATAGCCATTTAATATATATTAAAGCCATTCATTTATATTAGAGAAGTTATATAAGTCAACAGAAGTCAATACTGGTTTAAAAAGCTCAAATCGGGTAATAGGACTTTCCTAAAAGTGGACCACAGCCAGATTTTGACAATCAAAAGCAGATTTTGACAATGAAAGAAGATTACCGCCTACAGAATCAGATCATTGTAAAATAAGAATTTGATCCAGAACCAACTTTTACTAGCGACATATAAACCAGATATACGAAAAGTTCCAAATGCCGATCTAATCGGCCATCATATATTTGATCCATTCATCTATAAATGATGTTCATCGTTGAATGGTATTATGATAACCTGTATAAAATGTATATCATTTTGTCTACATTACTTTCTTTTGAAGTTTACGTTTAAAAATATAATAAAAGTTTGGAAAACTATGTTTTATAGAGATTTTTAATTAATTAATAATTGTCGTAAACTGTCTGAAAAACTCGTATCGACTATCTCTATAATGACAACTAGATCGTATACAATAGTCTAATACAAAAATAAAATAAAATTTTCTTTAAAACATCGCCCTTCTTGATTCTGTAACACTAAAACTTACTAAAAACATGTTTAGAATAATACAGAAGAGTTTGATAATTTGTAGAAAAAAAACGTAGAATAAACACATTCGTGACAATCAAAATTAAGAAAGTTTTCCTCGCATTAATTTCTCTTTTATATCAAACTGATTTTGTGTCAAACAAATCCTTAGAAAAGGCAATGTTAAACAGGAAAAAAATACGGACAGGGAAATTATATATTGTCTGAAGAAATGCTGGTAGAATATGTGTTATTATTGAAAGTAGCTAAAAGTCTTGTCGTATTTTCAAAGGGTAGGTTTAGAATCAGTTGTTTTTAGTTCTTTGACGAGTCAAGAGGTATTATTTTATTGTGTACTTGTCGAAACACGTCTTTGCCAGTGTTCAATACAAAAAAAATATTTACTGTACTCAGTCGCAATGGTCGAATTTGTTCCTTCAGGAGACCATTTGCAAAACTGCATACTCTTTCAGTTTCACTCCAAGAAAAACGCAACTATCGCTACAAGAAATATTTGCTACATTTATGGAGACGTATTTGATGTCAGAAAATGTCAACGCTGGTACAGAAAATTCAAATCCGGAAATTGTTACTTAAATGATGAGCCTCGAAGTGGACGACCCTGTAAAGTAAATAAAGCCGTCATAAAATCTGAAATTGAATAAAACCCAACTTTAACGATCAAACAACTGTCAAATATAACCGGCACAAAATGGTCCATCCTTCAGAAGTGTCTGAAAAAAATGGGAAAGATTCGGAAAGAAGGAATTTGGGTTCCCCACGCGTTGACCGACCGTAACAAATCGCAGAGGCTAAAAACATGCGAATATCTGCAAGCGCAAGAGCTTACAATACTATTGCTTCGCAATTTAATCACCGGAGATGAGAAGTGAGTGTTGTACTCGAACATGGCGTAAACGTAAACAACAGCTGATTCAAACCTCTAGAGCAGGATTGCACCCCAAAAAAACGTTTGCTTTGCATTTGATGGAACTCTAAAGGAATCATTTACCACGAAGTTTTAAAATATGATCAAACTGTAACAGCACAAGTGTACTATCACCAATTGAAGCGATTAAAGGCTGCATTACAAAGAAAAAGGCCGGGTCTGGCAAGAGAAGAGAAAATCTTCTTCCTCCACGATAATGCGCTTCCCTATGACGCAGATTTGAAAAAAATAGATGACTAGGGTTTTTGACGGCTTTACTGCATCCTGCTTACTCGCCAGACTTAGCCCCTTCAGATTACCATTTGTTTCATTCTATGTTACACTTTTTTCAAAATAAATCATTCCAAACAGAAAGTGAAGTGAATTCGGCCAAGTCATCAAAATTTTTCAAGAAAGGTATTTTAGATTTAGAAGATAAAGTAATGGTAATTATTTTTTGTAGAAATAAATCAATAAATGCATAAAAAAATGAATTTGAATTTTTTATAAATGTAAAAAAAAGTTATCATTAAAAGTTCTGAACTAGATAATAAAAATAAAAGGTTGAGAATATCTGATAATAATCTGTTTACATGATGTTGTTTCTTGTATATATTATTAGATTTAAATGTGCGATTTAATTTAATAGTAGCATGGTCTAATATCGTGTTAACAATTGCCGATTATTTGCCCAACGAGTGTTGTACAACTTCCTCGACGTTCAGGGCTGCTGCGGTTCATTTAATGGACCATTGACTCCAATGAGCAAACCGCAACGCAAATATACAATTGTTCTCAACCGCATCGTTTGTCACTCTCGAAGGCCGGCGATGTTGAATCAATTTTTAATTGTTGATTTCGTTGCAGATTGCACGGCGGCGATAACCTCCAGATCAAACGATACTTCGTGTCCTTCTGGAACGGGGTGGATCTCAGGTACAAACTTCTCAAGGGACCCAAGATACGAATATCGATAGCAGGCATCATAATACCGAGGGTAAGTAAAATAAATGTTATATAACTCAAATTGATTTATTTAAGAAATATATTGAGAGAAAAATTAATCTTTGGGTAGAATAAATTGAACTGCTTCATCTGTCACGATACCGATGTCTTCGTATAATTCTCTTTGTGTCAAGTTGACCAAATCTCGAATGTCGCTTAACATAGTCATACATAAACGTTTCCTTTGTCTGAAAATATCGATCAGTAAGATAATATTTTTTATTTTAATAATGCTGAAATAATAGAAAATCGATTACCTATATTGTTGCAAAAACTGATTGTTTTTTTCTTTGATTTGGTTGATCGTTTCAGAAGATATTTGCGTTTGATTTTTGGCCAAGAGTTCCATACCAGCTTTCAATTCCAGAACTTCAGTGTCGATTGAATTAATTTCAGAATTCAATTGTTCAATCGTCTTGGAATTTTTAATCGATTTCAGTTCTGCTTCAATCTTTTTGACCTCAGCTTCCGATTCGAACAGTTCGTCGGATGTTTTATGAATATTTGCGTCTAATTCTGTTAAAATAATTCGTATTAAATTCGTCGTGCTTAATAAATTACGTATTAAATGTCAATACCGTCGATTCCTAGGGGTCCATCATCGTCCTCCTGACGAACGACGTACACTTTTTGTTTTACGTAGACTTTTACTATGACTTTGGACTGTTCGACCAGACTATCCAATGCACGCTGGACTATGACCTTGGACAAATCTGCGCCCATATTGTAACTGATGTCTTTAACTGAATAGGGACGATTGGTTTCAGTCAAATATTTCAGGACCAATCCTGCATTTTCTGATACGAAAAACATATATGTATTTTTTTTTATAAAGATACAGCACAAATAAATCAAGATATCATTCTGGAAAATTCATATTTTAGGCAGAACCTCCTTTAATTTTACTAGTTGGGTTTAAAACACATCTAAAACTGTCTAACCATGTTTTATTAATTCATAGTAAAACCCTTTTCAGTTGATAAAGACCTAGGGATAGACACAAGTGCTTGATTGAATTGGTGTAGAGGACCCACTTTTCATCTCTAGTAAAAATCCTTTAGAACGACTTGGCATAGAGTGAATATAAAAGTATGATTATTCATATTTCTAAGACCGTTGGAGAAAGTTCACTACTGATCATGGATAGTGTTGTGAAAATTCTTTGATTATTTTAAGTGGATCGAATTCCTCTACGAGTTTAAAGTATCGTTATCGATTTTAAGAAGTTTCTCTGATTTTGGTTTGTCCTTTCGCCCACTTTTGAAACTATCAATAGCACTAAAAGATTCAAGACGTGTCTTGAAGTAGCTTCATTTGATTTTAATCCTTCATTAAATAATAACAGCATAAAAAAACAAATGTGTCTTTCTTTTACTAAACATAAAAAAAGAAAAAGTTTACTAACAGAGCTTCAAAATGATACCAATCATGGCATATTAACCCAATAGCAGCCGGTGACAAAGTGGTAAAGCAACAAACAAAATGACATTTCTTTCCGCTTTACTTAGCACTTTAGCAAAAACAATGAATTTTCATACCTTTTAAACCTTCTTCCGTGTTATTCATTATGATGAATATAAATAGTGCGAATTTTAATTGCTGAAACAAATGAAACATTTATTAGGTCGAGTCGTAAATATTAAAGGGAAATACCCGAAAGAAATCGCGTATTTTATAACCTAATATTAAGGGGGAGTTTGTGTTGACACAGTGAAGAGAGTTTGTCTGTATTTTTTTTATACTATACTATTTTAACTATTCTTTAGCATTATTTATGACCAGGGCTTGAATGTCAACAAAGCCATTGAAGCTATTAAATAAACTTATGATCAAGTGCTGAAAGCACCTATATGTCAATTTAGGTTTCAAAAGTTCAAATCAGAAAATAAAAATGTACAAGATGAAAGAAATATTCAAGATTAAACATCGAGGAATTATCGCAGAGACTTAAATCTCCAAGGTCTTCTGTTTAGTCACATTTGCAACGTATCGGAAGAACAAATAGAATGGAAATTCACACAAATAGAATTGGCACGTCATGTACTATCCGAAGATAACATCGAATTCTTTGTCGTCAAGACAAAGAATTCGACCCTTTTTACACCAAATTATAAATGAGATAAGAAATGAATCGTTTACGATAACATAAGTCAAAAAAATAAATGGCTTTCTCCGAATCAAACTCCCTTTCCTACCCCTAAGATTAGATTAAGAACTGGGTGAAACAATTACTGCAGATGTTTACTGTCAACAATTGGAAAAAAATAAGGGAGAAAATAAAAATCAAGCGTCAAATTTTGTTTAACAGAAAAGGAATAATTCTTGACAACGATAATGGACGCCCTCATAAAGCAAGAATGACCCAAGACAAAAATCAAGAATTTAACTGGGAGGATCTGCAAAGCCCTTAATTTTCTTTAGACTTTGCACCTTCCTATTACTTTCTCTTTAGCTCCATGTAGCATACTTTAGGAGAAAAACGTTTTCGAAATATAATTTAAATCAAAAACCACTTGAACGAGTATTTTGATTTAAAACTGGAAAGTTTTAAAAAAAAGAATTGAAAAACAAAAAGGAAAATGAGAAACAGTTTCTAATAATGATGGAAATTAGGTTAAAAAGAGATATTTTAAAACAAAAATTACATACATAAAAAAAACGCGATTACTTTCGGGTCTTCCTAAAAAGTTCTTAATTTTTTACACACTTTTATTGTGCTTATATAAAAAGTATATATTATACAATTTCGTAGGTTTGCAGACAAAGAAATCTTTGATAGCTGCAGGTTTTTTCATTCTAAAGGCTCTGGAAGGAACAGAAACGGTGGTAGCTTATCGGGAGAAGATCTGGATAGTAAGGTGGATGTATAAAACACACCATTCAGTCTCAGGATTTTTAGTCCCTCTTGTCATGGATGAATAAAGGAATGATACCCTAGCGATTGATGAGTGCTTTACAGCTGCTGTATATTTTCAGTAATCATTAATTTTGATTTCAACAACTCGTGATGAATTATATCTCGACGATCCCATCATACACACAATTAAACCTTCTTCGGGCGATGGTTAGTCCTTATCAAACCATCGTATTTTGAGGACGATATTATCATAGGTAACTCATTTTCAATCACCTGTTAAAAAAGGCACGGTTTCTTTTCCCTGAGTCGTGCCAATTAAC